>JAINUG010000305.1:392500-585000 GCA_029706075.1 Aldrovandia affinis | reverse complement strand
TATTTTATTATTGTAGTATATATACATGTATATATATATATATATATATATATATGGGCGGCCAAACAGGAAATATATAATGAAACCATATATATATTATGGAAGAAATAATGTTAATTATTTATGTTAACATTTCACTTTTTAATAAAAAGTGAAATGTTAACATAAATAATTAAATCTGAATATTGAATGATTTATTTCCACATTTCATTATCATTATTGATACCTGATATATAGAGTATACTGTATACTGTATATATACAGTATATGTAATTTCTTGAAATACATACATTGAAACCTGATATACCTGTGTATGGTGTTCCTTGTCGATCCGAGTCGCATTGTCAAACACATACGCAGCAGTTTTGGCACTAACCGCCCCCCACACATAGTGCTAATAATGTGGCAATGTGCAGCGATCGTTTACTGGAAAATTGCACTGCACAACATAACAAATCACACACAGACCCAGAACGTGCCTGTATTAAAATCAGACCGATGCCTACCTTTGACTGTGTCATTGGTTACATTCACGTCAAAATTCGTAATAAAATATGATATTATAATTTGCAGTTCAAATCCAGTATTATAATTTGCAGCTCAAATCCAATCAAATTGATTGCGTTGAGTATATCTCAATAAGGACCCAACGGAATGCTCAAATATATGCCTGTACCAATCGACATATATATCAAGAAACTACATATATCATCTTTCAATATATGTACTGTATATCAAGAAAATACTTACATAGAATATCAGGTTTCATTATGTATATCCTGTTTGGCCCCCTATATATATATATATGCACACACAGACACTACTAAGTATACTAATACATGTAATACAAGACTTCACAGAATATTATACGCATCTGGACAACTGGGCATGTTATGACCCTCCCTTAGATGAATGCAATGTGCCGATACCCAGCTCAGCTTGTCCCATTGGCACGGCTCCACTGGTCACGGGTCAGAACCAACAGCCACATCCCCACACGCCCCTTCACCGTCGACCAGATGGCGGCGTTGCCTTATCAAAACAAAGTCAAATGTTTCCTCATGGGAAAACCACGTCTCTCAGTTTATTGTTTGTACCGTCTTTGCCGGGAACATCCCGTCTGTCCTTATTGTTATATTTTCCCCCGAAACGTTCCGCTGGTAAAGTGTGTTATCGTAATTGTGGTCACACTTTTCTCTTTGTATCATTGCTCCTCCTGTTTAAGTCACTTTGGGGCGTAGAAGCCCTTCTTTCAGCAGCAGCTAATAGCATGAAAGAGTTCCCCAGTAAATCGTTGTGGGTTGTTGGCTCTTTTTTCTGCTCTTACTCAGCAGCTAATGTTTTTGAAAAGCAGATTTTTGAGCCTTTCATTGAGGAAAATAGGTCAATTATAAAGGTTGTTTTCGTCTACCTCCCTCCCTCCCTCCCTCCCACAGCCTGCCTCTTCCTCGGGCTGTGAGGCTGCGCTGATATCAGCCCCTCTGTGGCCAGCTGCAGACTGCACATCTCACACACACACACACACACACACACACACAGAGTCTCGTGCACACTCTCACACATACACACTGTTGGGATAGCTCTGTGCACTTTATGGTCCTGTCCAGGGAAAACACATTTGGCTATTCGGGGCTCAGAGAGACTTCAGAACCATAGCCAGATAAGGCTATACGATGAGAACACAGAGAAACAGACCAAGAGCAACTTGAGGGCAAGCACACGGGGGTGTTCTTAATGTGTGTGTGTGTGTGTGTGTGTGTGTGTGTGTGTGTGTGTGTGTGTGTGTGTGTGTGTGTGTGTGTGTGAGTATCACTGAGGGGATCTGAAATGGCTTAAACCTCACTATAGCACACATTATACCCTACTATATCGCACACTGCCATTTTGACTCCTTTTAACACTTAAACTGTAGCCTGTTGACTTGTTCCTTTCTATTCTCTGGCCTGGAGTTCTTGCATTTGTGGGATCTTGTCCTGGCTTACATTCTAGTGCTCATTTTTGCTCTGTTTCCAGGCTGCATGCGTTGGGTTCATTTTCAGAGAGACTGGCTGGTTTGGTGTTTTTCTCTCATTTCATCCCTTTTGTGATATATAATGTAATTCTTATGTCTAAGCTGTAGTATTTGTTAAGGTAGTTGAACCTACGTTCACACACACACATACAAAAACGCTCTCTCTCGCACACAAACACAAACATTCTCAAACACACAAAAATACATTCTCTCTCTCTCTCTCTCTCATACACACACACACAGACACACAAACCCCTCCATGCACATGCGTCCTCACTTACATGTTTAGTCACTTATGCACAGATGGACAGCGCTCACTCTACAGACCTCCTGTCAGACGTGTGAAGAAGAGAGATCCATTCGTTGACGTCCAGCTTTGACATTGAAGAACAGAATGGTTATTTCTGCTGTACCATCTGGCGTCTCAGTTCTATTTACGTTCTGGCTTCAAGTGAAAATGACCTAAAAGTAAAGCCTGCAATGCATTACAGTTGAACAAAAAGTAAATGTGGCACACCTTAACAGTACCATGTGTGGCATCCCAAGGGGCTGTACAGGAGAATGGCTGCCTGGCCCTTTAATTCTTGGGAGCCACTGGAACCAAAAAGGACTACAGGTCCCAGCAGCCTGCAGTCCCACACCTGATGAACAGCTGAAGCAAGTCAAGCAATTGGGACTACTGACAGCAGTGTCACTTGTCTTCAGAGCACAGAGAGGCAATAGAGCATTTCTGAGGTTGCCAGAGCGTGCCCAACGACGGACACTGGAAGAGTGCCCCCTTTTCCTGAAGAAGAGCCTGTCTGCAGTGTCTAAGGTGATGTTTGAGATGCATCAAGAGGCTTGGGACAAGGAGCAGGCCCAATTGGCAAAAAGTGGAACCCCTTGGTGTATATGCTACATGGAATATGGTCACCAACCCAGGGAGTGTTCCATGAGGGAAGAGGTTGGCTGGGAAGTAGCCCAGGACTACTCTTGCTCAGTGGCTACGGGGTGAACTGCAGAATGTGCAAGACAGAAAATAAATCCCAGATCAAAGTCTGTTGAGCTGCAAACGCAGTCCCAGATCCTTCAGGGTAAGGACGGTCAGTTGGAAGAGCTAAAGATCCAAATACAAGGACAAGCAAGGCAGCTTGAGGTGCTAGAGGTGCAGGAGCAGTCCGGCAAGGAGGCAAATCAGTGTCCGCAGCAGGGAAACCAGGAGTTGAACTGAACTGAATGGGAAGAAGTCTGAGTTGGAGACCTCAGAGGAGCGCCACCTGGTGGCCATGGAGAAATTTCAGGAGGAGCACCGCAGCTCCCTGAGGGAGATTGGGAACATGGCTGTGGAGCTGGAGATCACCAAAGCGTCTCTTGGCGATGAGGTGAGGCGTGGAGCTGAGGAGAGCAGCGGAGGCCCATGTGCTGGAGGCAGAGCACCTCCGGAGCCGAGCGGGGCAGGAGAGCGAGAGAAGGCGGGAGCTGGAGTCGCAGCTGGAAGCCCAGCACCAGGCTACAGTGATATCATTTTGTGAGCTATTGAAGATCCAAACCTGGAGATGGTGGCTCTCCTGGTGGCCGTGGTACATAGGCTGCTCAGCCCTCCCTAGGTCAGAGCTGAGGAGGAGGGTGTGTGGCATCCCAAGGGTACAGGAGAATGGCTGGGGAGCCACTGGAACCAAAAACGGACTACAGTTCCCAGCAGCCTGTAGTCCCACACCTGATGAACAGCTGAAGCATGTCAAGCGATTGGGACTACTGAGAGCTGAAGGCAATTTGGGGAACTATTTAAAGGACTGTTTGTGTCACACTGGGGAGGGAGTAAGTTGGTGTATTGGGGAGTGGTGTGTGAGAATGTTTTGAGAGACTTGTGTTGGATTGCTTTTTGGATTGAACTTGGATTGTTTTGAAGACCCCGTTCTGTGTATCGACTTGGATCGTTTGAGGAACCGTATTGGATTTCGATCCTGGATTACGGACAAAGACAACGAGTAAAGGATAATGGACTGTATGTGTTTTTGTGTCAGAAATTAGTTTAAATAAAATTATCGTTTTATTTGAAATGCTGCCTCCTCCGGATTATTCACTTGCCTGTGCCCTCTGAAAAGGTCTGTGAGTTAGACCCCCCCCCCACCCCCCACCCCAAGGGACACCACACATATCTATACTGAACAAGAGGTGTCTATACTGAACATACAGTAAACATAGAAGACTTTTACAGTACTACTTCTATAATGTACTGCCTGCCCTTATCATGATCAGATCCTGCTGGCGAGTGTCTGGTCCCTGCCCTCTAACCCGCATCATGGATCGGGCACCAGGGTTGGTACTGGCAGTGGGGTAATTGCCTTCCAGATTGAATCAAGTTCACCCAGGAGAGAGACCCTCACTGCACTATTTATAACTCTCCGATGGGCGGGTCTGGATTTAAATATAGACGCTGAGCCTGCATTTTTCTCCTCAGCTATTATCTACAGCACATGAATAATTGAAGTGAGTCGGGTGGAGAGATGAGATGAGATACGAGTCTTTCAGAAGATGAAATATTCCGACTGCGTGTGTGATTATTATTATTTTTTTGCCTGTTTTTTTTTCTTTCCGTGAAATGCTGTCAGCTTGCCTGGTTGGCCTGCTTTGTGACATACTGTCAGTGCGTGTGGCTCGCTTTGTCATACAATGCGACAGAGAGAGTGAGAGAGAGGAAAGAGAGACCGAGGGAGAAAGAGAGATAGAGGGAGAGATGAGAGATAGATGGAAGAAAGAGAGATGGAGGGAGAGAGGCTGAGAGAGGAAAGAGAGAGAGTGAGGGAGAAAGAGAGACAGGGAGACATAAAGAGAGTGAGAGGAAAGAGAGACAGAGAGATAGACAGAAGAAAGAGAGAGGGAGGGGGAGAGGGGGAGAGAGGAAAGAGAGAGGGAGAGAGACAGAGACAGATAGACAGAAGAAAGAGAGAGGGAGGGGGAGAGGGTGAGAGAGGAAAGAGAGAGAGATGGAGGGAGAGAGACAGAGAGAGAGATAGAGAGATAGACAGAAGAGAGAGGCTGAGAGAGGAAAGAGAGAGAGAGGGAGAAAGAAAGACAGAGAGAGATAGAGAGAGTGAGAGGGAATAGGAAAGACAGAGAGAGATAGAGAGAAGAAAGAGAGAGAGAGAGAGAGAGGCTGAGAAAGGAAAGAGAGCGAGAGGGAGGAAGAGAGACAGAGAGAGATAGACAGAAGAAAGAGAGAGAGGCTGAGAAAGGAAAGAGAGCGAGAGGGATGAAGAGAGACAGAGAGAGAGAGATAGAGTGATAGACAGAAGAAAGGGAGAGGGAGGGAGAGAGGGTGAGAGAGGAAAGAGAGAGAGAGAGGGAGGAAGAGAGACGGAGAGAGAGATAAAGAGAGAGAGAGAGGGTTCGTTGGTCAGGAGCCAGGCCACAGTGTGATACCTATTTGGCTGGCCACACTTAGCTATCAAAAAAATTGGTGAATCTGATGGGCCGACCTCAGTGGCAGGCCCTCCTCTCACACTTTATCATTAGTGCTGTATTAATGCCATCGCTCTGCGTAATCGTCTCGGCCCAGGCGGGTGTGAGCAGTCCGTGGGAGGAGCAGATGCTGAAGTGAGGAATACAGCTGTAGGACCACCCTGGACCCTGAGTGTAACTGCACTTCTTGAGCCTGGCCCCACGATACACCTCGCAACCTAATCCACCATCACAACCTCATCTGTCGAATACTGCTTTCGGCCTTTACTAGAATCCCTCACCCTTAGCCCCACTGTAACCCCTTAAGTGTAGTCCTTAATAAACTGCCTTCAGACTGATCCCATCTCAGTACGGTCCCTGCTATTATCCCGGTCACAGCTACTTTACCTTCAGCCCAAGAGACAGCAGGGCTCAACAGCACAACTTGTACTCTCGGCGCTCCGGCTCACTGCTGATCCATGAACAAAGAGCCCTGTCACCGCGAGGAGAGCCATCCGTTCACAGCCTCTGTAATGTGAAAATAAGTGCTATTGCAACGAGATGACAGCATTTTCTGGTGCATACGTTTGCGTGTATGCGTGTCTGTGTGTGTGTGTGTGTGTGTGTGTGTGGTGTGTTTGTGCATGCATCCATACATCAGGGTGTGTGTGGACACACTCTGCATCTCGGGGAGAGTGGAACACGGAGATTGCCTCTCATCACCATGGTTACCCTCTTCCTTTCAGAGTGGCAGACATGCTATGCTTTGTCAGAGTCTCCACACGGTCTCTGCCGCTATCAGCACATTTGACATGCACCCTTGTCTGTACAGTCGGTTGTCTGTACAGCGTGATTACACCACCAGCTTTGTAAAGAGACAAAAGCCAAGGGCGATACGCAGGACACACAAACACAGCACACAGCATCAATGGGGCGATTCCCCAGCGTGCTGGTTACTGTTACTCTTAGAGGTCAATACAGCGATGGAGCCAGACAGGTTTCCCTCCGTCTACTTGTTTAACGGTGTGACATATTACCGTTCGAACGGTGAATATGACAATAACGGTGCCTTTCCTTCAAAATAAACGAGTGCTCAATGTTGTTAAAACAAAGCAAGACGCAGGGTGATGGAGAGAGAGAGAGAGCGAAAGACAGATTGCAGATAAAAGGGAAAGACCGGATGAAAAGAGAAGGGAAGGAGGAGAGCGAGACCATCAAACTGGACGGGCAACTCCACATAATCGCCGCTCGACGAGGCCGGCGAGGGGTTGCCGTGACAACGGCACGGCGGAAAACCCTGGCGGAAAACGCACGTTCGATATCGCGGCGTTCCCGGGCCACGGGACGGGAGACCGGACGGCGGGAGGTCAGGGTTCCCGGCGTGAGAGGTCGTGGGAAAGGGCTCTCGGCACCCTTGTGAATACGTCGAGGATCGTTTCTCTGATAGCAGCGCATACGGAGATGCCCCTTCATCGCACATCTCGGCCCAGCTCGGGAGACTACGGCTCAGTCAGTAAAACCCGCTGAATGTCGAGCCTGCGTCGCGTGAGAAACCGCGGTAAAACCCCCCGCAGCCAGGGCGCGGCCTCCCCCGGGGCCCAGCGAGGTTTCCCAAAAGTAAAGTCACACCCCGGACGGGAGGCTAAGCCGCGTTGGAGCGCTGCTCCAGTTTCACGTTGATTAACCCAGCGGGTCGCACGGCTACCTGACCTCGTCGTGCAACGTCCTGCCGGTGCCTGGCAGCATCGAGTGACCTGACTGACAGCGTCTCAGCTGAACCTGGACGCCGTCCACCGGCACTTTGCGAGGAGCATATGGTCGGCGACGAGGACACCTTCATTAACAGGGAATGAGGCCTTTGCCGCGACATGGTTCCGACGCCTTCGTCGGCCGCGTTATCTTATCGTTTCTGTGTTCCGGGCGGACGCTGGCCGTATCGAGCTACAGCTCTCCATCTGACTGAGATTACAGTACGTCTCTCCTGTTCGCCCAATTACCGCGTAAGCCCTGAGAGCAAGCGCAGGACTGGATAGCTGTGCATACATAACACAACTTAAGAGTTAGAGTTTAGCATTTCCAACAGTCCACTGGACGCTTCTTATCTCGTTGCTGTGGACATACTTGCGAGGAAGTGTAACATTTCATCCTGGTCTTGTCACTGCAAAACTGTCAGGTTGCATGAACGCATCATGGTTGCTGTACCGAGCGCAGTGTTGTAATGTGAAACTACAATGCAACGTAGATAGCCGATAAGGATTGCATGTGCCTCATTTGTTGAATGGCGGTGTGTAGCACTCTTTAAGCACTGTCTGAAATGATCAGGCAGTACCCGGCAGTGGGCAGAAATGGTCAGGAAAGCAGTTCTTTCTTCATTAGCCTGTGGACTCATTCAGTAGTGTTGAGTCAAAACTAAGGGGTTGACTGGAGTCAAAAATGGCCACTCCATGGGGCTGGCGGATAGCGTAGCGGTCTAACGCACCCGTATTTGGCTGCTCCTGTACGAGTGCAAGCTGCCTATCAGGGATGCGGTTCAAAACGCGTCTCTGCCAGACCGGCCCTGGTCGTTAGCTGCATTTCGCTGTCCGCCCCTGAGGGAGGAGGGAGAAAAACAGGGAAAAATCGGAAATAAAATTGATTAAAAAAAATAACAAATTAAATTCCTCTAAAGGAGACGGCAGCAGGTTATGTTGGAGTTGGCTGCTGCTGTTCATAGCTGCAATGTAGTCAAGAACTGTAAGAACTGCAACTCCTTATCCGCTGCCTTTTCCAGCCACGATGTCCGAAAGTTCGCCATTTCATTGCATTCCTAATGCAGTTCACCCAATATAGAACATGGGATTCATGGGTGAGATTTTTAGAATCACGTTATTTAAAGGAGATTACACATATTTTGTGTATTCATTTACTCAGTGGTGCATGTGGAATCCATTTTTAAAAACCCATATAGGATTTTACAAAGTCACAACCTCTAACTGTGTAGGGCTCTATGCTTCACACACTGAGCTTGGTGGTCTCAAAGGGAATACACCTCGTTGTCCTTGTACACGTTACAGATCCTCCACGTGTCCTGAATTCATTCCTATCATCATGTCAGGGGGGGTCCAACCCCAGGCAGAGCCATCAACAGAGTAGCTGAGTATGTCTTAACCTGACAGGTATCTTCACCTGACATGAGTGCTTACACCACAAAGGATGTAAAGATGCTGTTCAATCCCACAGAAGACTCATAACTGGGGTCCTGAGAAAATCTCGAGAACATTCAACAATTCAGGTCACCCTACCACATCTCTATTTGTGTCAACAATGTGAAACCGTGTGATTCTATCTGCAAAAACAATATCAGTGAAGATGCCAATAAAACAAGTTCAACTTCCAAATGAACCACATGGCTGAGCGACTTGATTAGAAGTTACAAGGAGGTCATTTAGGCATGCAATTATGAGCATGCCACTTGCAGGTAAACTCAAATAGTTTGAGACAAAAAATCAGACATCAGTGCTAGCAAGCTGTCCATTGATTAAGTCCCAGTAATCAGCGAATTTGCTAGAAACTCTTATTTGGATGCATAGTACATTGCATTGAAAGTAAAGAAAATTATACTTCCATCAAATGTGGGCGAACTATCACTTAAATAGAAATATACAAAAACACAATAAATGAAGGTTTGAGATGGATTTGGGCAGGTTGGGGAAACAGCTGTGAAAAAAGCTCAAGGGGTTATCAGATTATTAACTGAAGATGACTGTTCAATTCATTAAACGATTGTTTGACTAAATGAAATGGCATATGTCTTGAAATGGAGGCTCCATCGACCCCTTGGTGGTGGAGGACTGAAATGCATGCACGGTTTTCAACCCGAGATTTTCTCCAGGCCCTACTCATTACAGCATCGTGTATTAGAAATGGCTGCTGTGCCACAAGGTGCCTCTAGTCTGGAAGCTTACTGGGGGAAGCAAGGTTGGTTTGCATGTCACCCAGCTGTGTTCTGCTACCTGTATGGAGACTCCATGCAATGTCTGTGTGTCGTCTGCCCCAGGGAAACCCACTGAAGCTGGCAGTGCCCAGACCTGGCCGACTGCGCCCAAAGCAGGCTGCGCCAGCCCTGTGTTTGCTGGTGCCGCTGTGCAAATGGCGATGGAGAGCGTGAGGGTTCATTCTCCAGACCGACGCTTGGCATTCACAAGCCAGATCATAAACTTTGCCACAGAAACCCAGTGATCTGCTTTATATTCCTCTGTTCTAGGCTCCTGTCACAACCCACGGAACAAGACCTTGTCTCGTTGCCACCATATTTGTTCCGTTAGTGCTGTGTCACGCCCCGCAATCTGCCTGCTTTTTCCATAGCCTGGGGGTAGCGGATCTTCCCCCGTCCCCTGTGAGCCATCGCTTTAGCGCTCACAGCCACACTGCGTTAGCAGTCCGGCTCTTTACAACGTGAAGTCCTCAGTTGCTTAGTCGCCTGTAAAGGCTCATTTATACCGTACGCATCTGTGTAGCTGTGAGGGTCAACACCGACCATGTGACACAATTTCGGACAAATGTGACTGTCCGCTCAAGGGTCAAGATGCAGTCACACATTTTTGTCTTTTGAGAAGCAACAAGCAACTCAGCTCTGTCTGTTGCATACAAACCAGTATCATAGCCAGAAAGAAGATGGTGGGTGTGCATCAGAAAAACTGGGTGTGCCACATTTAATTTTCTCTACAACAGAGTATTGGCGCCGCTAGACTGATGTACATCTCCACATAAATATAACCATCCAGTACTCTCCATATAGGCTTGCCTACAACATAGCCAAAACATAAAAAGTGCTTTTGTCAGGCTCAGACACAGATTCAGGACTCAGTTGCAGACCAGGAAATCTCAAAGGGGGTTATTATTGTTCAAGACGTTCAGCAAGGTACAGTTCAACGAGTTCAGAAATAAGCTACACGTAGTCAGCAGAAACTGGTTTAAAAAAACGAGAGATCCGATCAAATCAATACTGGAATCGACAAGCTCAGAGGTGGAAACAATAATGGTCATTAACAGGAGATCAGTTGGCAGGCAGGTTCGTCTGCTTCCGAGAGATCTGTAACGTTAGCCATTTCTGCGACCTCTGATTCGTTCTCCGCAGGCACCGGTGCTGAAGGAATCGTAGGAATGCGAGGTTTAAAAATAATAATAATAATTAAACAGGGAGCTCTGTTTCATTTTGATAAACTATCGGTGTATTCTAGCTAGCATTAGCTGCAGACGTCTGTTCATTTTACACTACTAATCTCCCGCGATGCTTGCTGGAAACACAGATCAACGGTTACTTGCGCACATAGACATATTATACGTATACATGTCTATGCTTGCGCATGTATCAACGTTTTTGTTACTTTTTACATCAGGTTGCCATGGCCACGCAGTGTGCCGGCCCGGACGTTCAGCTCAGTCATAGGCCTATTGGCCGCTGTATGTACAATAGTTATGCGGAGGGACAGAGTGAAGACGGCATAAATTCGGTTTATTAAGCCTATACATCTGCTTATACAACTGTTTGAATTGGTAAAAAGTGTCACCTAAATACATCACCCACTAAGAGAGATCACAATAGACATATCTATGGGCCAGCCAGGTGAATGGAACATAACAGCCAGGGCTCGCGATAATAGCATGTTGCATAGCCCAGGAATACAAGCACAAATTAAATAACCATAGGCCTACAGTGGGCCTATATCACAACTTCAGAACTCGCTCACACAGGGCCACGGCGGGCCAGACTAAAAAAAGGAAACCGTATTGACCTACCTTATCGGCTCTAGGCTACACAAGGCGGAGTCGTCTGGGTTTGGAATTGAAGAGGTTCATAGCCCCATGTCATCGCAATCCAACGTGTCTGTTAGCTAGTTCTCTTTCAAAAGACAAAAGTGTCAAGTTGTTCAAGTGTCCAGTCAACAAGACTCAACATTGATGATTTCAGGCGTGTCTGGATCCGATTTGTTGCGGATAAAATGTATGATTGCCCTTAAACAGGCAGTTAATAGTCTATTGGGTAATATATCTGCAGGGCAGCTATCGAGTAGGCTACTTCAATTAGTGAAGGGAAGTTCTCTCTATCAATATCCTGATCCAAAAAAAAATCATACTCCTTCCTCCCGACGTGTTTTTTTAAGTAAACGGGTCAATGACAGCTAGCTATTTATTTAGCCATAGTTGCACAGTTGCACATCAGCTGCTACGGTCACGAAAGTCAGACAAAGTAGGTAGGCTACATAATGTAGGCGTAACGACAGTCAACAAACGCGAGAGAGGAAGTTATTTAATTATTATTATTAGGCGGCGGCCTATTATTAATAGGCTACATAATTCGAATGATTCCCAATACAAAACAATTCATTAGTTTCTAAAAAGAAAAAAGTATTAGGCCTATAAAAATATATGTATTTTCAGGAATCTGAATGGGTGGGTCAGCTGTCAATCTGGCACACCCATGCAGGCACACCAATAGATCCGCCTTTGCACTGCACGTCCCCTGTATTGTCACCGACGATTTCCAGACTGGAGCGTGGAGCCGGACAGAAAAATCCCGTATTTGAGTTTAACCATCTCATATTACAGCCAGGACTGTTAAAGCCGACGGACTCAGGATTTTGCGAAAAGATTATTGTGCGATTGCAAAATGAGTTGAGTGTGCCAGCTGCCTGTTTGGGTGGCACTGGCACACCCACACCCTGGCTCACCCGTGGCTACGCCACTGATACAAACGTTTCTCTCTCATCGTAGCCACGTGTAGCTAGTACATGTCTTTAAACACTCAAAACGCACGAGAGCTCAGAGTGTACGAGCCCTGTGTGCTCATACCGTTAGGCAGCAGCTGTGTGACTCTCTTTTTGAAGAGAGCTAGCTCGAGTCCTCCGGAGTTTCCAATGCACAAAGTTTCTTGCACAAGACTTTACGCGCATTTGTGTGGGAGCACACATCTGTCCTCAAAACCGCAGATGAGCGTGACAACAGAGAAGAGGTGTAGAGAAGCACATGCGGAACTGATGAGAGTCGTAGCCACGCGCCCAGGAAAGAATAACTGAAAAGGAGTGTAGGCTATATGTCAGAAAAAGAGCCTGTACAAACTTCAACTTTCTGTTTTATCTATTGAGACACATACACTGAAGAACCTAGGGCGGTTCAACTTCCTACTGCTTAGGCACTGACATCAGATGCAGACAGATTTTCAGGAGTAACAAGAATGTAGATTATGCTGTACATAACTGATCATCATGCAGGCAGTTTGAAAGATGCAGCATACATAACTTGCTCTGTCTAAGGATATCACACAGCCATCCTAGCGTGCAGAAATATCAGTGACAACCTACCGACTCCAACGCAGCAAACGGTTCACGTGTTCCGGGGGAAAATGCACGCTACTCAAAGTTAAACTTGGGTGAAAATCTATTGCAAAAGGCGACAATGTGCCAGCCAGTCGGATTAAGGAGGCGAGAATGATGTCACAACCGCATTAATGCCTCTTACAAGTGCGGATTAATTCTTTCCGTATTTGTTTGCCAAATTCATTATTTTTCAGGCGCCCCTTCATTAACGTTTTTATCCTCCCCGGGTCTCTGTCCAGGGCCTGTGAAGGGTTTGCATTCAGTCTTACTCAATAACGGTGGTTAGAAAAAGTCTGTTAGAAGCCAGCTCTATTCAATATTCGATTATATATATTGATATGTATAAAGTCTTTCCTGTCCGCTGGAAAAACCCAGATTGAGCGGATTGTGCTGGAGAAAAATTGACATGGGATTCACTATCCAGCCATAACAGACTCAATTCACTGAGTCCTGCCTAATTTATGGGGATAGCAACACCCTGCACCTTGTCTTGACTTTTTATATTTACCAACACAACATTGCATTGTGGTTTAGCCACATGGGGTTTTGAACTTCATAAATTGTTGAGTTATGAGTTATTATTGCAGTACATAGACCTGGAGGAGAACCTTCAAATGTGCAAACCAACCAAAAAGACAAAAAAAGGCCTTATAGGTTTTTCTCATTACACTGAGGCTATATACTTTTTAAATGTGTTTTTGACATGGAAATACATACCTGAGATACACACGTTAAAACGAAGAGGTTTTATGGTTCATTAAGGTTCATTAAGATTTATGTCTAATTTTCTAAATCCTGCACTAATTACGAGTGGCAGATAATGCGAAATCTGAAGAACTCTGAAAATCTGCCCCCAATCAAGATCAAGATTCTGTGCCCTATTTAAAGTTAATTTAATGTGGAGAAATACTTATCTCAACCATGACAGGCTGCCATTGCTCACAAAAGGAGACATCATGAACTAATCCATCAAAGACAAGGTGATTTTTTAAGAAGAATTATTCACTATTCTAGAAAGGTTTAGAGACCTGCATCCAAATGTTTCATTTCCTCCTTGCAATGGTAAAAAAATATAGGCATGGCATTTGTTTCTGGTTCATCTCTGACCATTTTCAGCAGATGGCTGGCAAACATGCGACAGGGACAACTGAGTCACATTTAATTCCCCACCAGAGAAAAATACATGTCGAATGGGAGAAGAAATGGGGCTTCTAACACGCATGACTTCCCTCCTGTTTCTCGGTGCAATCGACTGCATGCATATTACATTGGTTCCCGCATCATGCAGTGTTTTCAGAAACAGAAAACCGTTCAGGGAACGTGCAGGTTGTGAGTGATACGCAGCGGATAATGTTTGTTATTGGCTGAGCAAATTGTTCCGTGTGTTAAGGGAACAATTGCCATTTTCCTTCATGTTATCATTTTAATTTACCAGACTACCCCTGCACACCTGAACCTTATTGTACTTTAGGGGGAAATTATGAGCGTTTTTTCCTCAACCCTTTAAAAACAGAAATGCATTTCTCCTGTAGCGCTACTTTTATTTGTTTAATCAAAGAAAAACAATGAGGGAATTAAATGTTTATTCACAAATTACGCTAAAGCAATTATGGCCCGCATGACAATATGACAAATTTGTAGTGGTGATGTCTCAGGTTTTATTAAACTCATCATTCATTTGAATATATTTATATGATATTATATATTGTAGTGGAACTACTTGGCATGATTTGATTTCTATAGTAGTTTTTATTAAGAGTTATTTTTTCACTTCATATCAATCTAAAATAGGGGGTGGGGGTGGGGGGTTGCTACCGAGGCAACAGCCTCCAGTAAAGCAGATCCAGTCCTGGCTGGGCTGGGTCAGTCCGTGATCTAAATCTTGCTGGGAGACATTTACGAGAAGAACAACTCGTTCTTTTCCACGCGTGAAGGTCTCCGATTGCCCAAGTACACTGAGAATTTGATGCATCTACTTTTGAGCGTAGTGTGGCGCTGGTGCAGGGCTACGATTACATTGTTTAGAAATAATATAGTGTTTAACAAAGTCTCTATGCTTTCCTCTGCCCCTTTAAGCTGTTGCTGGGTCACAGAATGCACGTCAGACTGGGGGGTCTGGTTTTAAATCACAGCCTACCCACTCCAAATGCTAACCCCAACTGCTATTAAAGCAAATATCATACTGATTGTGGATCATAGGCATTTCACTAACAGACTATTGATTAGCTGACCCTTTGACTTACTAAGGGGAAGCTGCACCATTTAAAAAATGTATTTCCATGCCACTCATCAATATCACAGTATTACATTTCATAGACAGTTACACTAACACATACAAAGGGAATGGGTTATACTGTACATACCACAATAACATAATATTCACTTTTATATGAAGGAACAATACCAAGGACACAGTTTAGGGATTGATGACCACTCAATATTATTTATGAGACAGTTCACAATATGATGCAGAGTAAATACAAAAAATACTATAAAATACTATAAAAAAGGTCTTCTAAGTTGCAAAATGAGGTGGCAGGCACAACCAATTTTTATTGAGGTTTTTTTCCTGATAAAACATGCCCTTGTAGCTCATATCATCAAAACATCAACATATAGACATCAACAATGTCCAGAAATGTCTGAACTTCGGTGGGCTGTTCCTGATACATTCCCCTTCGTAATGTTAACATTGTTTCCGTACTGAATCTCGGCCCACTCTCTCTCTCACGCAGACATGTCAGTGGAAACTCACCGTGTCGTCACACAGGCCCGACCTTCTATCACCGCAGCATAGGTGCACCTGAGAGGCAACCTCCTGCAGCACAAACATTCAGGGAATGTAGTTGTTTGACTTAGTTCGCCACTGCTGCATGCCCTCAGGCAAGTCGCCATTCGCTCACATTCCTGTGGCGTATAAATGAGCTTCAGAATGAGAACGCTTGAAACCGTAAACATCGTAAGCCGTAAACTTCCTTCCATCTCGTCTGACGAGTAAATAAAGTAATACTTGCAACCTGGCAAACTTTATTCAGCCGGCGAGAGCCTACCGGCATGGGCAAACGTGCACCCTGGTGGTGCGTGCGGTGGCAACGAGACGTTCCTGGGAGAGCGCACCTGTGTTCCTCGGAACAGCCCGACTGGCACACCCCACGGTAACTGCTAATGAGGATTCCCAGGGAGCGTGAAGCGGAGACGCTCTGATAGTTCCTGCACTGCCACCTGGGTTACGTCGCTGCATGGCTCTACAGGAAGTGCCACCGTTAGTGTGCACTGTCGCTGCGGCTTCAGCTTGTTAGTGTGCACTACCACTGCGGCTTCAGCTTGTTAGTGTGCACTGCCACTGCGGCTTCAGCTCGTTAGTGTGCACTGCCACTGCGGCTTCAGCTTGTTAGTGTGCACTGCCACTGCGGCTTCAGCTTGTTAGTGTGCACTGCCACTGCGGCTTCAGCTTGTTAGTGTGCACTGTCACTGTGGCTTCAGCTTGTTAGTGTGCACTACCACTGCGGCTTCAGCTTGTTAGTGTGCACTGTTACTGCGGCTTCAGCTTCCTGTCTGGCATCCATTCAACCGGCAGTATCTTTACAATGGGTGTGTGCCTGCAGTATCTGGAATGGAACTGGCAGTCTGATGTAAAGGTTCAAGTGCAAACTGTGCTCTTAATACACTGCATTGCAATATGATACAATGAAAGTATATACGGTACATAGCATGCACGATATGTATGCTCCTTGTGTTCCTGTGAAAAAGGGTGCATTCCTCCTGTCTACTCATCATTTTTGAGTTTCTCAAGGGCAAGGATTCATATCAGGGGCGGCGCTAAGGGGGGGCTTGCTGGTGTTATAGCACCAGCAGAAATGACAATAGCACCACCAAGAGATTACCTGAAGCCCCATTGTAGCCCCAGCATAGCACCGGCAAGAAAACATATCTTGGGCCGCCCCTGATTCATATGCCTATCTTTTTATTGATACATATCTGTATGTATATTTATTTCTGTAAAGACAACTGCTGTGTGATGTCTGTACAACTGTGTGTGATGTCTGTCTGTACAGCTGTGTGTGATGTCTGTCTGTACAGCTGTGTGTGATGTCTGTCTGTACAGCTGTGTGTGATGCTGTCTGCGCAGCTGTGTGTGATGTCTGTCTGTACAGCTGTGTGTGATGTCTGTCTGTACAGCTGTGTGTGATGTCTGTCTGTACAGCTGTGTGTGATGTCTGTACAGCTGTGTGTGATGTCTGTCTGTGCAGCTGTGTGTGATGTCTGTCTGTACAGCTGTGTGTGATGTCTGTCTGCACAGCTGTGTGTGATGTCTGTCTGCACAGCTGTGTGTGATGTCTGTCTGTACAGCTGTGTGTGATGTCTGTCTGCGCAGCTGTGTGTGATGTCTGTCTGCAGCTGTGTGTGATGTCTGTCTGTGTGATGTCTGCTGTGTGTGATGTCTGTCTGTACAGCTGTGTGTGATGTCTGCGCAGCTGTGTGTGATGTCTGTCTGTACAGCTGTGTGTGATGTCTGTCTGTACAGCTGTGTGTGATGTCTGTCTGCAGCTGTGTGTGATGTCTGTCTGTACAGCTGTGTGTGATGTCTGTCTGTACAGCTGTGTGTGATGTCTGTCTGTGTGTGAGCTGTGTGCTGTGTGTGATGTCTGTGCAGCTGTGTGTGATGTCTGCGCAGCTGTGTGTGATGTCTGTCTGTACAGCTGTGTGTGATGTCTGCGCAGCTGTGTGTGATGTCTGCGCAGCTGTGTGTGATGTCTGCGCAGCTGTGTGTGATGTCTGCGCAGCTGTGTGTGATGTCTGCGCAGCTGTGTGTGATGTCTGCGCAGCTGTGTGTGATGTCTGCGCAGCTGTGTGTGATGTCTGCGCAGCTGTGTGTGATGTCTGTGCAGCTGTTTGTTAGTGGTGGTGCTGGGGGGATTGGATGTTCTGTTTTTTGAGCCTGAGTAGGAGATGGTGCAATTGGGCCAGCGGTTCTGACAGCAACCCAGAGCTGCGAGATTAATGGCTGATTGCTCTTGAGGGCCATTTGCGGAACAAGACAAAGGGGACAGAAAGCATCCGAAAATAATGGAAGAGGAGAAAACCGAATTAACAAGACAATGTCTCTGCCTCTCCCGTTTTGCATTTAGAACTTAAAAGGTATTGCATTAAAAGCAGCCACTTTTACATAGTGCTGAAATGAAAGCATTATCACAAATGCCTTTTTCACACAAAGAATGGCTTCAATGAAAGAAAATCAAAGTACTAAGTGCAGACAATCACATTAGCCAATGTGAGGAGAGTCGTGGGCACTAAATCTCTGTGTGGTTTCCGATTTTTCATTGCCACTTGACTACATCGTCTGCTGAATTCAGACATCACTGATGTTCTTCAAACAACCTTGCTCAACGCGATGGTTAAGATCAGTCTTTGTTCAGCTTGTGTTGCATCCTAGTAGTATGTGGCTTCAGAAATGAGCTGGGTGTGTGTGGTGTCTGTGTGCCTGCTGCTGTCACTTTGGTCTATCAGGAACAAATCATCCTCTCGTTGCCTGTTTACGGTGCGGCTTTAAGGAGACAGGAGCTCCATCTGTGAAGTACAAACAGGCTTTCTTTCTGTCTGCACTTATTTAGAATCAATGTAGTATAAGATGTGATTTGTACTGGAGCATTTTGACGTGCCCAGATTTAACTAAAAGCTTTGGTGAGAAGACCCAGTTCCTAATTAACGTTAAAATATCAAGCTCTCTCAAAACCCGTCTCTGCCAGACCAGCCCTGGCTGTTAGCCCCGATCGGGGGCGGCGTTTGGTTGTCCGCCCCAGGGGGGAGGGGGGAGGGTGAGCCGGCTCGCGTTCGCCGTAAAGCACGTGAGGGTGTCTCCAGAACGTGGGTGGGGGCGAATTCTGTCTCGAAGGAAGCAAACTCGTGTGGGAAGGGCAAATCGAAATAAATAGAGGGTATAATTGGCCACTAAATTGGGAGAGAACCTGGAAAAAATCTGAAACAAATAAAAATAGATTTTTATCAATAGAAATATCAAGCTTTGATGGACTGGTTTGTATGAGCGCCCGAGTAGCTGCACAATACCATGCGCAACCAATCAGGGGGCTTCCTGCAGTCGCAGTGTTTTTAAACAGAGGTGGCGCACCATGCGTCAAGTGTACTCACGTGAGCGAGATGGAGGGCCACTACCAGGGCCTTCAGAAACCTGAGGTGGGCGCTTCCATCCGTGCGACCGATCAGATGGCTCATTACGCACAGGCCTTAGAAGAATCATCCCCCTCTCTCCCACCCTCCCCCCTCTCTCCCCCTCCCTCCCTCCCCCTCTCCCTCCCCCTCTCCCCCCTCCACCCCCCTCTCCCCCTCTCTCTCGGCACTGCTCCCCTCTGTAGGTGTTAAAACGCTCGCGAAAAGGCTGTCCAGTGCCTCAGAGGTGTTAATGCCGCAATCGCACAGTGGACAGGGAAGGGAGAGACGGAGGGAGAGAGGTAGAGAGAGAGAGAGAGAGAGGGAGGGGGAGTTGTTTGTGTAGGGCTGAGTGTACTCCCAACACAAAACTGTCATTACAGAAGCAGTCTGCCTCTGTTTATACACGGACCACCTTAGGCAAAGGTGCTATTTTAGGCAGACACTTTTATCACCGTTACCCTTGGGTTTTGTGTCGACTGGAGGTCTGAATTCCACTAAAGAAAAAGGCTGCCGTGGCGTACTGAATCAGCCCACCCTTCGATGGGACGCCATCTGTGATTTTCCCTTAAAGACAGTTTCAAAGTGCCGCTGAGTAAGAATAACGCAAGAGCAGATTCGAGTGCCATGAAAGAAAAAGAAAAGGAAAATGAAAAAGTTTTATCAGGCGATTACAGCGCTGCTACATGTAACGGGATTATTCACGCCCTTCTGTCACAAAACTGTGCTTGTTGGTGAGAGAGAGAGAGAGAGAGAGCGGAGGGAATTCCCTCCAGGATCAGGGCAAGGACAGACGCGCCACATGAGAGGGAATGAACTCAGGGGCGTGATGGCGTGAGAACCACTTCCTGTCTTAACAAGCCGCATATAGACATGCAATCCTATTATACATCTCCTTTACTGTCCTCAGCTTGCCGGTGACAGCCATGCCTCCCTGGTCTAATTTATACCCCCCCCCCCCTCCTCTCTCTCTCTCTCTCTCTCTCTCTCTCTCTCTCTCTCTCTCTCTCTCTCTCTCTCTCTCTCTCTCTCTCCTCCCTCCATTTATCATTCTCCTTTGGCTGTTATGTATTCATTCGCTGAATTATGTGCCACTGTCGAGTGCACAAACAAGGGCCCTCTTGACACAGTTTCCTCCAGCCTCCTGCACCTCACGTTGTTCCTCGTTTTGCATCTCTGTCGGAAGCACCGGCCCCTTCATCTCCCCCCTGTCCCACTTGTGAGACTCGGCCTCCTTTGCCGAGCGTCCCTCTGATCTCTCTGATGCGAGATTTCGAAAACCGTAGGCAGAGGGGGCGAAGCCGAGCTACGAGACAGACAAACGGATAGGGGCCGCGGCTCGCGTCTGGCGCAACGCTATGGCAACAGCCCACTTCCTCTGTCTCGGAGGGGAAACAGACGGCGGGGCGGCTCTGGCTGGCTGCGGCCGGTTGGTGGGCTGGCAGTGTAGTGTAATGGTTAGGTTACTCAAGAGGTTGCAGGTTCAATTCCCAGGTGGGGCACTGCTGTTGCACCCATGAGCAAGGTACTTAACCTGAATTGCTTCAGAAAAATACCCAGCTGCATAAATGGATTGTATGTGAAGAAATGTCAACTGTGTAAGTCGCTCTGGATAAGAGCGTCTGCTAAATGCCTCAAATGTAAATGTAAATGTAAGATGTGGGGGCCCTCGGCTCCGGAGTGAAGGAATCGGGGCGGACAAACCGGGCCTACCTGTCCAGCTGTCGTGCTCCGCTGTGCTCCCCCTCCCCTCTCTCACGACACTCTCCGGTGGTATGTTAAATATGCAGAAGGCTCCTGGCGGTGGGGAAGCGATCTGGTCTAATTACCGAGCCTCCAGGACAGGGCGGAGGACTGGGGGGGCGGGGGGGTGTGTGGAGGGAGGCGCTGGGACAGAGGAGCACACAGCACGACTTAACTGCTCCATCTCTTAATTAACGCCCAGCCCTGGTGTTATAGGCTGCCTTGGTCATTTAAATAATGTCACACACTGGACAGGAAGCTGTCCTACCCCACCCCACCCCCCCTGTCATGGCTCTACCTGCTCACTTGATGCTCAATGCAAATGTCCTACTAAGGGTGGAATGTTTCTTTTAGGAGGGGGTTGGCCAGGGGGGTTTACTTTACCACCTGCAGAAATCTGTAGACGGTATGTCCTTGTTAACGAAAGGTACATCAGCAGGGCTATGTCTGGCCAGGGAATCTGCCCCCCCTTGGCTGCAGGTCTGTTCCACAGCTGGGGACACGCCAGGCAACAGTGACAGCCACAGGTGGGGCCCGACTGGCATGGCCTGGCCTGCCAGGGCCTATCTGTGTAACAGTAGTTTACACTTAACAGTAGTTAAGTATGGTGTTTTCACAACAATCGACACAATCGTGTGTGTGTGTGTGTGTGTGTGTGTGTGTGTGAGACAGGGTGTATGGGTGTGCGTGTGAGAGTGTGTGTGTGTGTGTGTGTGTGTGTGTGTATGTTGGTTGATTTAAAATATGTCGTTTGTGCTCGATGTATCTGTACTGTGTCGTGTGCAGTTAAAGATCTATTTGTTGTTTGTACTGTGCTACTGTTATCTGTTTTATGTGCTGTGAAATTTCCGGCACATCTGTACACAGTATGCAGTGAGGTTTGGGTACTAGGAAGTGTGTCATCTACATTAGGTTGTCTGCAGTTTTCAGTGTACCTGCAATAGGTTATGTGCACATGGCACTATATATGAATGTATACCATATGTTGGGTAGTAGTGCACAGACCTGAGTCAAAAACGTATTTGAAATAATTTACTAACTCTTTAGATGCTGGTCAAATTATAAATGGTATTTGAGACCCCTGAGAAATTTCAACAAAATTACTAACCAAATCACACATTGTATAAATGAATGATTTTGTTCTGAACATTGCTGAAAGTAGATCAGTTTAAAATGATCAGAAATCTGCAGGATTCACTGGCGCCTAAGAAAATGGTTAAAGTATTTAAAATAATAATTTGGCCCAGGTGTGGTAGAGCACTGTCAGGTGAGTCTGTTGTACATACCTGCGACGTACACCATACGCCTGCTGGTAGTCTGTAGTGTGTGGTAGTCTGTAGTCTGCACATTGGGGCCTCACCTACCCACTCAATCCACTCAATCACACACATGCATGTCAGCGTGCGTGTGCTGGCAGTGTGCCCAGGGCCCAATAATAACCTGTCATGCTGTCGAGTGTTCCTTTACACCGGCGGGCGCAGGCAC
Organism: Aldrovandia affinis; assembly: GCA_029706075.1. Classification (NCBI taxonomy): domain Eukaryota; kingdom Metazoa; phylum Chordata; class Actinopteri; order Notacanthiformes; family Halosauridae; genus Aldrovandia; species Aldrovandia affinis. The sequence goes on along the minus strand of JAINUG010000305.1, from coordinate 562,821 downwards.
CTGGCGTCGGTTACAATGTTTGTAATTGATGTAATTTTACCCAAGACGGCTCAATCCAGCCTGCGTGTCGGACCGTGTTTGTCGTGAGCTGACGAGCACGTGATCTTTTGAAAGGTCCGCTCTGATTAACGCCGGCGGATGTTAAAGGCCGCGCGTTTCCATCCCGGTTTATGTCCTTTTAATGTGATCCTTCCCGCACACAGCGAGCGCGCCGGAGCGAGATGTCCGAGGTCATGTGACTCACTCGTATACGCCACGGCGGCTTTTTTAAGAGCTATAATTGACCCGAAGGCCTCGTGTAATGAGGACGTTGTTCAAAGTGACCCGCATGGCTGCCGTGCCTGTATGATGTCATGCTTCCATGGCGAGCTGCACAGGTCCTAGAAATAAAGTTCACGAGCATTCAAGACTTCTTGCGGTTTGCCGTCACGGTGCTACCAAGTGTAAACAAAGAAAGGAGCTTGAGGTTGTTTACTGAAAACACCTCGTAATGACCTCAAACTTGTGCATTAAATGCTGCAAATCAATTGGGAAGTTATAGGTTGGCAGGGTATACAGAGTTTGGCACTTTTCTGGGTTTCCCACAAAGATGATGATACACATTTGATATACAGTACTGTGAGACAGATTCACACCCTGGTTAAAGATGAGCAAAAAAGGCTGTATACAATACATAATACAGGTAATGAGTTATAGCGTATGTGCAAAAAGTAATACATATATATATATATACTTTTATTTCATTTTATCCCAATTTGGAGGCCAGTTGTATTCTCTCTTAGTTCAACTTTCTGGCAGAGGGAACCAAGTTCTTGGCCAAAATGTCTTGGTACTTGCTGGAATTAATTTCACCATTTTTTGGGCATAAAATATAGCTCATTACCTCTATTGTTTGTTTTAAACAGCCTTATCTTTATCAAGGGTGTGAATAATTCTGGTGTTGACTGTATTAGGACATCCTCAGTTATTGTGCAAAAGCCCATCACTCTGGCATCAACAAACTTTAAGGTATCAAACAGAATGACTGGTGTCATCAGGTCTCACCCAGGTGAACTCCCTAACTCCCTCCCTAAGGTGTCAACCAGAACTCCTTCAGCCCATGCCATTAGTCACAATATCCCTCCGACTCAGTGTTTCTTACTCGTACACACAATTTATGACAGACTTCCAGAAGTGAAAGGACATACAGACAAATAGTATTCCATTTATAACCAACAATGAATTTGTTACAAAACACTAATTATAGCTGCACGCGTTGCAAGTATTCATCACAGTAAAGTGATATTCAACATTTACACAAACGCCATCTGTATTTGTTACATTTTATTTCACTTTTTTTTCCCCCCTGTTTTTCACAATTTGGTGGCCAATTACACCCTCTATTTCTTTTGATTTGCCCTCCCCCACGAGCCACCGCCCACCTCTGCGGGACAAGCCACTTCCCCAAGGCCAGCAATGAACCGCTTCCTCCGAGATGGAACTCGCCTATTACTTTGTCCACAGGGAAGACCTCTGTGCTCCTCGGCCAGCTTGTACCGGCTCACCCTCCCCCCCCTGGGGGCGGACAGCCAATCGCTGCCCCTCCCCCCCCCCTGGGGCGGACAGCCAATCGCTGTCCGCCGCCCCCGATCGGGGCTCCTGGCCAGGTCTGCACTGGCGCAGCCAGGTTTCAAACCGCGGCTGCAGTGGGCAACGTGCATTCCAGGCGAATGCATTGACCGTTACGCCACCCGACGCCCACGTATTTGTTACACTTATAAAAAGCTAGCAAGCTACATTTCTTACATAGAACATGATCTTTTCCTGAATAACAATTAATTATGAATTATTAATATAATGCAGTACTACTTCTCCGTGTACTCTCTCATTTCTGCGTGTCTGGCAGAATGTGGAAATGAGTCTGCGCTTGAGCCTTTGATCCTGAATGAACCTGCCTGTGGCCCACAATGAGAATGACTGCCCTGAATGGTCCCTATGTGGGTATTCTCTCATGCCAGGCTAATAAACGTACAGCACTATGAGCCGTACCAGGGATACGTCCCAGAGCAGCCTGCCCTGCTTCCAGGGATGTGCTCAATGACAAATTGGTGTTAATAGTGCACTGATGTTAATAGAACAGTGATAAATCAATCTTCTGTTAAGAATTATGCTCTTGTGCTGACCAGACCTATGACATAACGCTGGCTGAAACTTGCTAGAACTTGCTCCCAAGTTATAACCAAGGTTATTAAAACTGGGTCGTGTTAGACTGTGATTCATTCACTTATTGGCGCCTAACCAAAAGTAAACTATCCATGTAAGAGGAGTTACTTCCAGTCTGGCATCATTTCTTAATTTACCCTGATTCCAAGCAGGACAAAAAATATGTTTTTGTGACCTCAATATGGCAGATGGGTGAGGAATTAGCCTATTGTATCAGGAGAGCTTAGCCATCAAAGTTTGCAAATCTAAGCAGCTGATCAGGGTAAGGGGAATATGGTGCCAAACCCACTTTGACGAGAATTTGACATAACAGCCGGCAACAAGATAGTCAGGGTACATTCTAAATGTGTGCCTTCCATTTATTGGCTGAATTGTATTGGGTGACATCATCACTGCTAATTAAAAGCCACAGCTGTGCTTTGCAGCCTGACTGATGTTTGAAAAACTGTTTCAGTTTGAGTCATTTTCTTTCTTTAGCGCCCTGAAGAAGGTCAGTTCACCGAAACATCACCAAGCTAGAGGCCGGAAAATAGCAAAAAGCAAAAAACGATATGTAAAATATCTCTTTGAAAAGTATGAGTATCTCTTTTGACTGCAAAGCAAGTACATGATGTAATGCTGTTGTGAAATTAAACTAACATTCCTTCCTAATAGACTATTCAATATTTACTGACAGGCCGAAAGTGACCGATGGTCATTCAGCCCAAGGTGAATATGTAGTGGAACAGCCATCATTGCTATGGTCCCAAATTCATAATTTCACGATTCGCGGTTAAGAAATGTGTTTATAGTATTTTGGTGTTCCTAACGTTTGCTTTGTCATCGACGGTTTCTATCGCCGTGCACCCTAATTACGGGGGTTACTCTCCGCCTTGCTGTCCCTCTGGCCTCAAATGCCACAGCAGATCTTTTTATTGACCTGCCAGGATTATTTAAAGATAATGAAGACTGAGGTGTCCCAGGAGTAATCCCGTGTTGAAATGAGCAGTGGGACGCTGGCCACTCCGGTGACCTTGCGCTGGACTGACAGGCCCGTCTCCTGCAAGCGAAGACCCGAGAGGGTCGCAACCCAATGCGCAAAGCGTCTGATATCGCCCGGCATCCTAACAACTCCCCCTCTCCGTCTGGCTGCGCAGTCAGTGTTTCCACTCTGGCATTTCCCTGGTCTAATGTCCTTATATTGATTACGAACAGATAATCCTGTCCTGGTTTAGGAGCCGCTCGCTTGATTACTGCTTGCAGCGCGGATGATAGGTGGTGCTTTTTATGATGCGTTCTGTCTCAGCGGTGAAGGAGAGTCTGCTGTGCCCTGTCTCGGGGGGGGCAGTACTTGTACACTGGAAGAAGAGTTCCTGTGAACGCTTTTCTGTCTTGTGCGTATGTAACTCCCTTTCCAAAGAGCACCTTCCCAATTTTATAACCATTCAAGCGCTCTGGATATCTGTTGTATATATCAGGCAGTATTCGTATGCTCTGTTCTCTCAGGAGAGAGAGAGAGAGAGGGAGAGAGAGAGATAGATTGATTCCCCCTTTCTCTGACACACACACAGCCTCACTCCCAAGCAGTAAATGCACAACAAATGAACAAATCCCAGTGCATGGACTGGAAAACAAATGAATAAATAAATATTTCCAAGCAATGTGTGTGTCCCACAGACCTCCGGCTCATTTCCTGTCATATACTGTTTCACTGACACGAAACGTATTTTATGAGTCGGGCTTGGTGTTTAAACCTCGCTCTTTCTCTCCGAGAGGAACTGGCCACTACACTCGCCCTTGCACAATTCTTGCAACGATGTTGTTGTACACACACACATGCACGCACGCACGCAGGCTGCAGATAAAAGAGAGAAATCTGGTAACCACGAGTTAATTTGTGTAATGTTAGTGAGGTCAGCTTTTTCTTTAGCTTTTATTGAGACAGTGTACATTCCAATAAATATTGCTCATAATACTAACAGCACCTTCCAGCCATGCAGCATTGACACTGCTCAAAGTTAAGCTACTTCTAACCTGCACGTTAGACTAGACTAAATTTAGGTCACACATTACACCTGTTTTGGCCTCTCTGCACTGACTGCCACTGAGTTTCAGAATTTATTTTAAATTTAAAGCATGGTTTGGTTGCTGATTGGTTTGGTTTTTCATGATTACTGTTGGTTCATTACTATTATTGATGCTTTATCTGAATTTTTCTATATATATATAATTGTTTTTTAATATTTTATTTTTAATGTTAGTAAAAAATATTTTTTTGTCATTATTTATGACTTCTTATCTCTATCAGGAGGGGGCTTTACAGGGGGTAATGTAACTTCTGCCCCACAGTATCTTTTCTCCTGCATTTCCACACCACTTCCCATCCTGGTAAAACCTTATATTCCCTCTGTGGGCATTGGACTGTGTGGTCCAGCAAAGTGCTACTACACCATGGGTAAGTGGTTAGGTCTCTAGGCTTAGGGATGTAACATTGCCTTGGACTGCTAGACCATTGAGCATCAATTGTGGTGCCAAAACCACATTATAAATGCATTATAAATGTATTCTGTACAGTGTTACACTCTCGCTGCGTGTGATTACTAGGGATTGAGAGTCATCGAAAGAGCATGTTCTTCTCTGCCACTTCACTGTTTTGGTTATCCACATAAATTTGTCAGTGAAAGTGCTGACTGGGAGAGTGGCTATTTACTTGCGATTTGAAAGGCCTTTGAGTTTTAAGACATAACACAACCACATGCCACGCACATCCTCTTTCTATCTGGATTAAAATTAGAATTTAATTTCCATTGAGCTTTCTTAATCAAAATCTGCTGCAATAAACCTTCAGGGGTCAGCCATGTCTGTGATCTCACTATTGCCTCAGATTGTTTGACCTTTTATTGTATTAAATGTCAGTTTTGACTATACTGCCAAGTTAGCATTTGCTTTCCCTCTGAGGGAGGAAGCTTTTGTGGTCAGATAAATGGGTCATAAATTAATGACAATTCCAAGCCATTAGCAGGCCAGCAGAAGTATTGTCAACCCAGAACTTTCTTCACATTATTAGCTGCACTGATTGCACACTCAGTGAATGTAACACACTACTTGAGCAAGTATCCTATGGTTATTCTGAAAAACATATGTCTGTGTCTGTCCATCTGTCTTGCAGATCCTGGCGATCATCTCCATCCTCTTCATCATCCTGTCGACCATTGCCTTGTCCCTGAACACCCTTCCGGAGCTTCAGGCCACGGACGAGTTTGGACACCTGACGGACAACCCCCAGCTGGCCCACGTGGAGGCGGTGTGCATCGCCTGGTTCACCATGGAGTACCTGCTGCGCTTCCTCTCCTCGCCCAACAAGTGGAAGTTCTTCAAGGGCCCACTGAACGTCATCGACCTGCTGGCCATCCTCCCCTATTACGTCACTATCTTCCTGACCGAGTCCAACAAGAGCGTGCTCCAGTTCCAGAACGTGCGGCGAGTGGTGCAGATCTTCCGGATCATGCGCATCCTGCGCATCCTTAAGCTGGCCCGCCACTCCACGGGGCTGCAGTCGCTGGGCTTCACGCTGCGGCGCAGCTACAACGAGCTGGGCCTCCTCATCCTCTTCCTCGCCATGGGCATCATGATCTTCTCCAGCCTGGTCTTCTTCGCCGAGAAGGACGAGGAGGACACCAAGTTCAAGAGCATCCCGGCCTCCTTCTGGTGGGCCACCATCACCATGACCACGGTGGGCTACGGGGACATCTACCCCAAGACCCTGCTGGGGAAGATTGTGGGGGGGTTGTGCTGTATCGCCGGGGTGCTGGTGATCGCCCTGCCCATTCCCATCATTGTCAACAACTTCTCAGAGTTCTACAAGGAGCAGAAGAGGCAGGAGAAGGCCATCAAGCGCAGGGAAGCCCTGGAGCGGGCCAAGAGGAACGGCAGCATCGTGTCCATGAACATGAAGGACGCCTTCGCTCGCAGCGTGGAGCTCATGGATGTGGTGGTGGAGAAGGGTGGTGAGAGGAAGGAGAAGGTGCAGGACAACCACCTTTCCCCCAACCGATGGAAATGGACCCCGAAGCACACAGCTTCAGAGACTAGTTCCAACAAGTCCTACAACGTGGACCAGCAGGGCTCTCCAGAGAAGGTCCGCACATCCAGCCCTCAGCACCTCGACGTGCAGAAGCTGGAGGAGATGTACAGCAAAATGGCGAAGACCCAGTCCCAGCCCAACCTGAACACCAAAGAGAGGGGGCTGTCATTGAAAGCTAAGCGCAAAGATGAGATTGAGATGGGCAGCATCCCGGGACCCGTGGACCCCATGTTGTCTACCCATGAGGGCATCGTGGACATGAAGAGTCTATCCAGCATCGACAGCTACATCAGCTGTGCCACCGACTTTCCCGAGAGCACCCGCTTCCCGCACAGCCCCGTCGGCAACTTGCCGGGGCGGGTCAGCGCCAACCCCAGTCTGCAGACCACCCTGGAGTACGAGCCCATCCTGAACCCACACAAGGTTGCCAAGCAACTCGGGCGCAGCTCAATTCTGGACATCAGCTCCAACCCGGACGGCTCCAAGCACAGCTTCTTCTCCGACAGCCCGCGGCGCCTGCGCTTCAACAACCCGCTGAAAACGCACTCGCTCAAGGTCAACTTCCGGGGGGCCGGCGAGGCGGGGGCCTCCTCTTCCGGCGCTGCCTCCGTGGCGTACGAAGGCGCCGGGCCTCTCTCGGACAGCTCCGGCTTCTCCGACCGCTCCCTCCTGAGCCCCGAGGTGTCCGTCTACACCACGGCCAGCAGCAAGACGCCCCCCAAGTCCCCCGAGAGGCTGAGCTTGATGCCGGCGGTCTTCACCTTCTACGACGCGTCCATCAGCAAGTACATCGACGCCGACACGGACGACGAGGACCACCTGCAGGACGCCTCCAACTCCAGCCCGTCCATGCGTCTGCTGGACAACACCAGCCCAAAGTTCAACATCAATGCCGGGTACCAGCGGGGGAGCAACTACCTGGAAGTGTCTCAAAGGATTCTGGGTCAGAACTGTGTGTTCCCTCTGGAGGCCCGCCCGGGTAGCGGGCAGGAGAACCATGTGACCCAAGATCTGCGAGTGCCTCAGGGTGAGAGAAGCCGCTCCAACAACTATGACGAGAGCATCTGAGCCAGGAGAGCCTGCAGACTAGAGGGGGAGCTGGGGCAGGAGGGAGGGGTGAGTGAGTAACACTGGTGGAATGGAGAAAAAACTAAAACAACAACATGCCAAGAGCTTCACTGCATTGCATGACAAGCTTTGGATTAAGTCACTGGCATGAACAAAAAAAGGTTCAAAATAATATCCACTGGTTCTTTCGAGAGAGAGAGAGAGAGACGGAGAGAGAGAGACAGAGAGCTGTTGCTGGATACTCTGCTAAGTCTGACACATGAGAAGGAGTCACTTCTCCCCTCCCTACATTTTCCCGGCCCGTCGAGTAGAGCCCGCCGCGGGGCAGGGCTCGGCTGTGCCTGCCGCTGCGCAGTGTCACGTAAGGCCAGGGCTTGTTTGGGAGGGCTAGCTTGGGATCACCCAAGTAAACTGAGCTGGTCAGGGAGGAGACAGAGAAGGGAAAGGACATAACAGCAAGCTCAAGAGACCCCACTGCCCCCCTCCCCCGCCCTCCACCGCAGCTCGCCTGGCCTTCTCTGCTCCACCGAGTCCGATCACTCACTGTAGTTTTACTAAGCATTACTGAAACCGATCGAGTTAGAGGCGATTTCCAATTTAGAGGCTTAATTTCTAGTTTGTTTCCCCCCCAAAAAAACTGGCCTTAGTTATATGTAGGGTCATGAGTTTTTCTCAACCTTGTTTGTTGATAGTCATTCTGCCGACTGGCCTCCAGGCGTCTCTGTAGCCAACCCACTTGGGTGAACAGGTACTAATGACTCTCTCCAGATTCTCTGAATCTCGTGAAATTAAGAGTTAATTAAGAGCTGAATTTGAAAGGAGTTGAACAATAGAACAGACTACAGTTTGAAAAGCTGTCTTGATCAGGGGTGGATGAAAATACAAAAGAGAAAAACAGGTTGCGAAAGTCATGACCCTAGTTATATGCAAATATGTACACGCATATTTTGGGTGTGTATGTCTAAAAATACACAGTCAAATGTACACATACATAAACTCCAATTTGTGTACACATATTATACAATTCATTTAACATTTTTTTAAACAACAAAGTATCTATAGATATCTGTTTCATTTCCCTTTTATTCCATATGTGAAATTAACTATCAATCAACATTATTCAGTCTTGATATTGGACAGTGATGTCTTTGAGAGAGAGAGCTGTAACAGGGGGAAACACAGGCATATAACCTGCTGCCTGTCAAACTGTTTTCTTTTCAATCCCAGTCATGTTCATTTCCTGGCATGTACAAAGCACTGCAACACAATGGGTTTTGTTTGTTATTGTTCTTTTTTTTCCAAGTCTGGTGCGTTTTTAAGTTTGTTTTTTTCTTTCTTTCGTTGGATGTTCAGATGGATGAGTTGTCAACCACCGCTAGAAATGCATCAGAATCAGAAAATGAAAAATCTTCAAAAATGAAGAATTCCACTGAATTTCTCAAATGCATACTCTTCCTCCAGTACACTATCAATGTGCTTCACGTCATAATACACCACAAATTCCTCAAAAATCTTCAGGGTGCAGGGTGCACTTATGTGAGCCTGACGCACTGCAAGCCTTTCAATATCCTCAGATCGTTTGGAACTGCTTTTGGGAAGTTCCGCATATATATATAAATGAAATAATACCATTTATTATTTGTCTAGATGTGGACAGAGAGAAGCGTAAAGGGATGGGAAAAGACACAAATAGAGCTAAGATGTATATTTTTAAGATATTTTCTAAACAATGGAAATGAGATAATAAGCTAAATATCTTAGTTTTGCATTCCCACACAGACTTATTTTAAATGACTATATGTACCAGAGATTGTTGTGAGGGAATGACATTGTTTGACATTGTGCCCCGATGTGTATGTTGCCGACTTCTCTCCTGCATCTTTTTTTTCTCCAATGTGAAGAGCCAAAGAGTTTTCTCTCGGTGGGCTGGGGTAAGCAGTGGTATCCCAGGGCAGGGGTGGGGTCACGGGAGCCGCATCCACATGCGTCTGCAGTATTGGAGCTCTGTGGTCTTCTCTGTGTGGTCATTTCAAAAAACCAGGGTGCACTCAACCAAACAGCGCTGGGTCGACAAGCATGGGGGGAGGAGTGAGTGAGGGATGCTGATGCTCTCTGGAGGGGGGAGGTGCATCAGAGCGAGAAATAGAAGGGGGACAGAAAGAGACAGAGGGGACAGGAACCTGCACTTTATCTCGCCGCGGCGGAATTATTCACGATCTCGCTGGTCGCTCTCCCGGTAGCGTTCGGACAGAACGGTGGTCCAGCATTCGTCTTTCCCAGTAGCCGTCGCACACAGACGAACGCACACACACGCACAAGCGCACACACACAAACACAGTCATTCCTGAGTCGGGCGTGGTCGAGTCACAGGCCGTCACGCGCCGTGTCATCGCCGGCGGTGCGGGGAGCGTGCAGTCTCCCTCGGGCTGTTCCGGCACATTCCAGACCCGCGTCAGGACAGAGACGGTTTCTCCTCTTGCGCCTGGCCCCGTGTCAGGCTGTTTTAGAGCACGTCCATCACCAACTATACTGTATATGCTGTTTCCTCATGCACTTTATGACATGCGATATTTACTTTACTATTCAGACAGTCGGAGATATGTAGAGGCATATTCACTACACAGAAAAACCCCCAACCTTAAAGGGGTTAGCTGTATGATTTAGTTGTTTTATTTTCAATATATTTGGCTCTTTACGTGGTCAGTATATGTAACAAATGGTATATGGTGTATATACTGTTTTTATGTGCCTTTACTCATGATTAACTTGTCCTTTCCTTTTGTGTTTTGGGAGTCCTACCATTAACAGAGAGGTGCAGTCGAGCGCCTATCAAACAGACACAAAAACAGATGAATACAGAGAAGCGTGAGAGTTTAACAGGCCAGCAGACACACCCATGCACACGCTGAGGACGAAGCAGGTAGGTATAATTCCACACAGGTACGGAGGACAATGTCTTCAAGTCGCACTACAGCCAGTTTCCATGGTGACAGCAGTCCTATTCTGATGCTCTGGCAGCCAAAGCTGGCCTAATTGAGGAGGTGGGGTTGGAGGGGGGGGGGTTGACCCAAATGCACACGCGTACGCTCGCACACAAATGTACTATCTCTCTCTCGCCCTTTCTCTCCGAGAGGAACTGGCCACTACACTCGCCCTCGCACAATTCTCGCAACGATGTTGTTGTGCATACACACGTGCACGCACGCACGCACGCACACAGGCTGCAGATAAAAGAGAAAAATCTGTACACAAACACGGGCACGCTCCTCCAGACGCATTCGCGTTCTCTCTCTCTCTCTCTCTCAAAGAGAATCCTGCATCTCGGGAGCGGAGGGTGTCGGGCGCATTCCTGCCTCAGCTGGATCTGAGTGAGGGGAGCTGAGGTGTGGGAAGAATAGCAATGACTGCAGCGGACTCTCCCCGCGCAGGCCTGCAGTGTGCCGCTGATTACAGCCGGCTAATGAAAGTAAATCAGTGTATCAGGTGGGCACAGGGGGGCCGTGGGACCCTCGCCGCACTGGTAGAGACGGGAGCAGGGGGGGTCACACGCCCAGTGCCGCACAGTATAAACGGAATGTATTGGACAATGGGAATGTTTTGCCCTTTTTTTGCGTATGCGTTTTTTTGGTGCGCGTGAGCAGTCGTATCGAGCCTCTTAAAGGCGTTCCCGATGCGCCAATGGCAGAGAGGTTAAAACGGGTTTTGGATGTATCTCCTGTTCTATTGATACAGCTCCGGGGCTATAAATAGCCGGCCCGGCCGACTGGAGGAAGCGCCGATACACTCAGACGGGCTCAGTTTCATCTGTGCCTTTGGCGGCCCGCGTCCCGGAGTTCTTGAAAACTAAACTTTGTCAGATCGGCCAGCGCAAAGACGGGGCAGGGGGGGAAAGGAGGAACCATGGGGGGGAAGATGAGATGAGAGGGGGTCGGGGGGGGGGGGGGCCTGAGGCCCAGCACGCCGTTATCGCTGAGGCCACTGACCATTCGGTCACTTTCCCACAATACCCCTCGGGAATGATGCTGACCAGGGGGAATGGCTCAATTAACAGTAGAGACTAGTCAGAATCCAGTGGCCGTGCCCAGCTCCCTGAACTGTACCACAGGTTTAAATTGGGGGAGGGGTTGAATGCTGAGGGGAGACCCATCCAGACTCACAGTAAGGTGTTGCTTCGGTCAACGCAAAAGGAAAACACAACACATCTGACACCGCCAAGACCAAACATGTACAGTTCAGTGTGTATCAAAATCACATTCACTTTAAATCTTAGCGTTAGCTTCCTCTAGACAATTCACTTTGCGTCAGCCACGGGCAGGAATAAATGTACAGGGGTTTGTGTGAACGTGAATCTAATCTCTACAGGAAACGTGTTGTTCAGACACCGCTACAGAACAGTGTTTCCATGTCATACCTTAGGTCATCGTGTCTGTTGTGAGAATTTCATTCACGTTTTGGTGACAAAACCAATAAAATCTTTTGTACAACATCAAGAAGCTGAATCGACTGAGTTAACTGAGCAGCGTTCTATTCCTTTTCCATTCGTTGTCCTGGATTCTCCATGTTTTCCTGTACATCACTTTTATATGTGCTGGCTTAATCCACATTTAAGTGTTTCCACGCCGTTTTATTCATTTACTCAAGATGTATTTCTGGATGTATCTATCGTCTCAACACAAACCCAGCCGTAACAAGCTGTGGGAGGAGAGTTGTTTCACAGCACCCTAGAAATAGAAATGACAATCAACCCGTCTTTTCCTGAATTGCTTTTCTTCTTCGATTTTTCTATATATGTACAGTCAACTTACTGAGGACGGTCAACACTGTACACTGGGGCTCGGGGTGGGTGGGGAGGTGAAGGGCAGAGGCTTGACAAACAAGCAGGCACAGGACTGCGTGCTCTAGGCTTTGTACCCTGAAATCAAAGGGGAGAGGTTTTGACTTTGGCCAACATTCTGCCTAAGCCACAAAACTGCTTACGTCAATGTAAAGATAGATCCTTGTGGAATGGATCCTTGTGTCTTATTAGTGCTCTCTCCAAGCAGTCAGATTGGGAGTGGGGGGATTACAGTGGTGCACTAGAGATAGCCTCTGCCCTCTCCCCCCCTTTGGCACTAAGGCACAGGGCAGGCGCAGGCAAATATTCGATCAGAACCTCTCCTCCTGTCCCAAGTGTAATGTGTGCGAACAATCAGCCCTGTTGGTGACAACTCTTAAAAGTACAGCCTAACTTCAATGTTTATTACAAAACGTAAAAACAGCAACAACGACCCAGAAGCTGCTATTCCCCACGGTGTTGGGTGGTGGGGGAGTTAGGGGGGGTCGTTTCTGTTTTTCAACAAACTGTGAGGATTTTGTTGCCGCAGAAAACTAGTCCGAACCTTTTTTGCTGCTGTCGTCTGTCTGTCTGTCTGTTTGATTTGTCTAAGGGCACTTTATACAAGTCTGAAATATCTCACTTTCCTCCGCGAAGCTCGATTCGTGACACTGAGCTTCACGTTTATTAGTACAACAAGCTTCTTCTTCTTGTTTTTCTCTCAAAAAGAGGGTTTGTAAATGTCATGTTTCAAGCAGAAAGCACAAACAAGTGACTTGTTTATTTGGTTCGTTATGTTTTTCTTTTTTTATACATAAATTACAAAATGTAAAAAAAAAAAAAAAATCAAGGGTGCAGCCAAATGCAATGTAAATGAATACCTACGTCCTCAGACCCATTGTAAACACCCTTCTATCTCCAGGGAATTTTAGAAATAATCACTATTTGCATCGCCCCCGCCCTTCTATGACGTTGTTTGTAGGTCTGGAGGCTGTTTGTTTTGTAAAGTTTCTACCTGTTGACTTTCTATGCCGTCGTTTCTGTATGGCGTTTTGTTGTCTGATGCATGTCGTACTATGGAAAACGTGACTGTGCGTGAACACACAGACCCTGTACCTGTCTTGTGGAAAACAAAAAATGTGTCTAAATGTCTAAGGATCTTTTTAGTTTCTTTTTAAAGCAAAGTTTCCCCATGGCCGACTGAAAATTAAATAAATTACATAAATTATTGATATCTTGCGCTCATTCTCTTTCCTGATTGCAATGAGCAATGCGTGGTTATAATGATGTTCAGTGGAACTCCAGAGAAAGGCCACACTGATCTACACACACTGTGCATGACACTCACTGTATCCATTAACCAGGACAGAGGAAACACTTCCCCCATGATGCAGTGTGTCATGACCTCATAGCGTATTCCCTGGAGGAATATCTCACAAGGCACGTCTGACTCTTCAGACTCCGGCACTCAACAGTGAAGGAATGTTTATTGTTTTCCATTTGGTGATTTCGTTTGCACGCACAAACCGTTACATATTGCAAAAATGTACATGTGATATTTAGACAGTGAAAATATTCAAATGGTACGCTGCAATGCAGGTTCTAATGAAGTTTCACGCACTCCACCTTTGCGTAACTTGGCGTAATTTACTCACATAATTCACTATGCTGACAGAACGACCTCACACAGCCTCACGCAGAAGAGTACAGGTGCACGTCAGGCACACGTTTACAAAGGGTCGCGCTGCCGTGCTGAGCCAGGCTGTTACTATAAACACTAATGTTCATCCCGCGATTCCCGTATCTGGAGTCCAGGTATTCCGTCACTCTGAGAGTGTAGCTATGGAGAGCGTGAGGGAGTGCGTGAGGGAGAGTGCCAGGGGCCCGGGGGCCCGGGGGCCGGAGAGAGACACCTCTAAATGAAGAGGAAGCTGTGGACAGTTGGGCAGGAGCAGAAGTCCAGCCGCCGGACACGCTTCCAGCCCCCCCGGCACTTTGGGTTCCCCACTGCCTGCCACTGGAGTGAGAGTCTCCTGAGAGAAGGAGGGAGGGAGGGAGAGAGGGGGAGAGGGAGAGAGGGAGGAGAGAGGGAGGGAGAGAGAGAGAGAGAGAGAGAGAGAGAGGGGGGGAGGGGAGGGGGGGAGAGAGAGAGAGGAGGACAGGGAGAGAGAGAGAGAGAGAGAGAGAGAGGGGGAGAGAGAGAGAGGGGGAGAGGGAGAGGGAGAGAGAGAGGGACAGGGAGAGAGAGAGAGAGAGAGGGAGAGAGAGAGGAGAGGGGGAGAGGGAGGGGGGGAGAGAAAGAGAGAGAGAGGGGGGGGAGAGGGATGGGGGAGAGAGAGAGAGAGAGAGCGGGAGAGAGAGAGCGGGAGAGGGAGAGAGAAAAGAAACAGACATACCAAACCAAGTGTTAAAACTCTTCAGCCCACAGGACATATGTGGCCTGCTGTTTGCTTGTCATTTCTAAGTCGGTTCGCCACTGTGGAAAACATGACGGGAGAAACAGCCTTGGCCAGTCTCAGAGCGCCTCCTAGTGCTCACACCCCACACTGTGCCACTGCAAAACAATCAGAGGTAAGCTCAAATCAAAAATTATTTATAATCCCAAAATATGGACTCTGCATAAATTAAATAGAAATTTCGGTTGGTAAGTTATTTAAATGAACGTTCCATCATGGGAATTCTTTAACTCTAAGAACTAAAAATTCCCAACAAACTAGCAAGACTCTTTCTTTACCAAAGTGAATATGGAATGCCGAGTGCTTAATCTTGCTAATGATTACCAGTCTCTGGCAATATGAAACCTGTCCATGCTACAGATATTTTGTACTGGAAACAACACAGGTCAGTGAAATGTCATTGGTGTTCAGTTCTAACACAGGAGCAGCTCAATCTTTTGCTTGACCTTAAGTGCATATTTTGTGATTCAACAACATAAATGAATAACCACAGTGTGTACACTCACCAAGAATGTAGAGAAATAAATATGAGCAACTTTCACACTATTCATATACCTATTGAACTACTGATCATACAAGGACATAGCAGGCATTGTACCAAACATGTCAGCAAATGCAAAAACACACAGAAAATATTTCTAATTTCTCTGAAAATATTTTTCCACACTGGCATCAACCAAAATAACAAACTAGAAAATATCAACCAATCAAACTTTATTTGTACTGCGCATTTTACAAAGCATTCGTCGCAATACACTTTACAGGAGACCCCAGCCTGAACCCCCACAAAGGCAAGCCTAGGGCAAGAGAAAACTCCCTGGGTGGAACAAATGGGAAGAAACCTGAGGAGGAACCAGACATCCTCCTCTGGCCAGCAGATAAAGTTTTATGACACTGTAAAATGGTTACTGTACACAGGAGTCATAAACTGGTGACGAGCCGTCTGAAGCGAGTGCGATCTTCACAGCGTGGACAGTCTGATGTATTTAATACATTATTGATTAAAGGCTTTAGTCTCCCTCAAGGAAATGGCCAGATGACCTCGGCAAAGCATCGATTTTCCGTTCATCCCGACGTCTCAGATTAACCATTGAGAGCCACTAGCCTTACGCAAACCCAATCGATTCGTATTGTAAAATAGAGCACATGACAGAATTCTGAGTACTTCAACAACAGTTCCCTGGTCACTCCAGCCAAAAACACAGGTCCGGTGCTGAACTTATTTCAGACTTGTGCCTTTCAATTTTCTTTCTTTAAACAAATATCGCAAGGTCATGTTAGGTAAGAACGGAAAATCTGATTTACTTTAGATGGAAAACAGCATAGACAACAGCATAACCCGCTGAATATCTCTACTGCTGTGGGAGCAAATTTGGAAATGAAAAGAGTGATGTTCTAAAATGACACATTGATCTCTGTACTGTACATCTGAAGAACATAAACATACACTGATTGTACATTACAGTTTTTCAATGAAAGACAGTACCATTTTATGCCACTATCCCCAAAGTTAAATGTGAGTATGTATGATTAAACAACTCTGGCTAAAAAAGCATAAGCTAGTGAAAATGTGCACGTTTTTTTTTTTTTTAAAGGCCACCATTGCTAAGGAAGTGTATGAAACCATACTACCTGAAATTCAAACAATTTCTGCAATGCCTCCATTTTCTACATAAATCTTATCTCCATAATATAACTTTTACATGAATTCACACATTTTAAAGTGTCGAATCACAGATCTCACATGCCTTTCCCCTCTAACCACACCCTCACCTGTCTACCCCCCTGTCTCCCTCCCCCCAACCCTAACCACACCCTCACCTGTCTACCAACCCTAACCACTCACCTCCCTCTACCCCCCTCCCTGTCTCCCCCAAACCCTAACCCCCTCCCTCCCCCACAACCACACCCTCACCTGTCTACCCCCCCCCTCCCCCAACCCTAACCACACCCTCACCTGTCTACCCCCTCCCCCAACCCTAACCACACCCTCACCTGTCTACCCCCCCCCCCCCCCAACCCTAGCCACACCCTCACCTGTCTACCCCCCTCACCTCCCCCCCTCCCTCCCCCAACCCTAACCACACCCTCACCTGTCTACCCCCCCCCCCACCCTAACCACACCCTCCCCCCAACCCTAGCCACACCCCTCACCTGTCTACCCCCCCCCCCCCCCCACAACCCCCCTCCCCCCAACCCCTAACCACACCCTCACCTGTCTACCCCCTCCCCCAACCCTAACCACACCCTAACCACACCCTCACCTGTCTACCCCCCCCCCCCTCCCCCCCCAACCCTAACCCACCCTCACCTGTCCCTCCCCCCCCAACCACTCACCTGTCTACCCCCCTCACCTGTCTACCCCCTCCCCCCCAACCCCCTAACCACCACCCTCACCTGTCATCCCCCTCCCCTAACCCCCAACCCTAGCCCTACGCCCTCACCTGTCTACCCCCTCCCCCAACCCTAGCCACACCCTCACCTGTCTACCCCCTCCCCAACCCTAGCCACACCCTCACCTGTCTACCCCCCCCCTCCCCCAACCCTAGCCACACCCTCTCCTGTCTACCCCCTCCCCCCCCCAACCCTAGCCACACCCTCACCTGTCTACCCCCTCCCCCCAACCCTAGCCACACCCTCACCTGTCTCCCCCCTCCCCCAACCCTAGCCACACCCTCACCTGTCTACCCCCCCTCCCCCAACCCTAGCCACACCCTCACCTGTCTACCCCCCTCCCTCCCCAACCCTAGCCACACCCTCACCTCTCGTCCTCGTCGTCCTCCCCGTCCCCGGAACAGTGCTGGTGGCCGGCGGCGAGGGCAGGGGGCTGGCACTCCACGCACACCTTGTGTCCCTCGCGCAGGTACTGCATCCACTGCGTGTGCAGCTGCGAGCTGCGCAGACACCCCGCAGTCAGAGAGGTCAGCTGGAACTCCACGCAGTACCTGCAGCCACACACAGAGCGCTGTGAGTCACATCCACACACAGAGAGCTGTGAGTCACATCCACATAGGTGGAAACATGTGCACTGGATCAGCGCATCTGCAGGGAAAATAATCCGGTGTGGAGTCATGTACAATAACAAAGCTGCATTCACACACAGGAGTGGTGAATTAAAAGCTTGGAAAGCCAGGTGTTGACAGGCAATAAATAAAGTATGGGATGTTCTAGAGATAAATACCGTCCGGTGTGTTCAAAAGATTGTTTTAAATACAGTCAGGTGTGGACAGGAAATAAATGCATTCAGGTGAGTTCAGGATATAAACAAAGGCACGCAGAGGAGATAAGCACTGATATCCACGTCACTCCTCACTCCTCACCCTGTGATGTCAGAGCTGCTGGAGATGTCCCTCTTCTTCCGGGCGTTGCCGTAGCCACCAGTGGTGATCAGGGCCGGGACTGCAGACACAGAGAGGCCTGTCACAACCCTTCAGTGTCCCCACGCAGCATTGCACTGCCAGATGGTCTTTCACATCTGTCACACATCATACATGTGAAGCGGGTGGCCTCAGTGCTAAACCTACCCTCGTGTCAATGATGACATCACCACGCTACCCTCACAACGGCAATGATGACATCACCACGCTACCCTCACAATGCCAATGATGGCATCACCACGATACCCTCACGACGGCAATGATGGCATCACCACGCTACCCTCACAACGGCAATGATGACATCACCACGCTACCCTCACAACGGCAATGATGACATCACCACGCTACCCTCACGACGGCAATGATGACATCACCACGCTACCCTCACAACGGCAATGATGACATCACCACGCTACCCTCACAACGGCAATGATGACATCAGGACCCATCGACCCAGCACTCCAGCCCCCAGAGAAGATGATGATGACGATGATTATTATTACTATAGGGATATGTAATTATAATGATGCAAAATTGAAATAAATAATTGTAATAAGGGTGGGCCCAATCAATCTACGTTCCATTGCTATTTTTAATATAAATATATATTTATATATTTCTTTTGAAGAGAGAGTGAAAGTTGAAAATGGGACATTTGGCACCGTATCTGTGTACTTGTGATGTAAATAAAGTGAATGTGTGCTGAGAGGTGATCTCGAGCGGGTCTCACCCAGCGACTTGCGGCACTGGCCGCGCTGGTCCCAGTACTCGGCGCAGCCGGCGAACTCCTGCACCGGGGGGCAAGGCTTCCCGCCGTTCCGCGGCTCGCGCAGCACCTCACGGCTGCGCATGCGCACCGCCGCGCGGCACGGCTGAGCGCATCCCGACCACGGGCTCCACTCGCTCACCACACACGACTCGGCTGGGTGGGGAGGCGGGCGGACAGACAGACAGACAGAGGGGAGAGAGAGAGGGAGGGAGAGAGAGGTGAGGAAAGAGAGAGGGAGGGAGAGGTGAGAAGAGAGAGAGAGGGAGGGAGGGAGGGAGGGAGAGGTGAGGAAAGAGAGAGAGAGGGAGGGAGAGGTGAGGAGAGAAGAGAGAAGGGGAGAGGGAGGGAGAGGTGAGGTGAAGAAAGAGGGCCGACGCAGGCTACTCATCCGTTTACATTACATTACAGGAATTTAGCAGACGCTCTTATCCAGAGCGACTTACAGTTTACATTTCTTTACAATCCATTTATACAGCTGGATATTTTACTGAAGCAATTCAGGTTAAGTACCTTGCTCAAGGGTCCATTTATTCAGTTATTCAGTTTCCTTCCCTTTGGGCTTGCAGTATGTTCGACATGGCTAATTGATCAGATCGAGTTACAAATCCCCTTCAGAAAACTGGTGTCTTGGCAATGTCATAAATCACAAATGTTCTGGAATATTACTGAATACTGGACTATGGGCAGAACGAGAGCAAGATAGTTAGAGAGTAATATAGCGTGTGATTATTTGTGCATAAACCCAAGGCAAATTCAAGTTTTGTCAATGAAACAAAACACATTTTTGACAGACAGCCAAGAGCAAAAAAAAAAAAAAAGTCCCTATCAGAGGGACAAAAGCTTTAAATCGGTAAGCATTGAAAATAATTGACCATGCCTTTTCTCGCTTTGAATTTGTCTCTGCCTATCTTTCTTGTATGATTCAGTGAGAAAAATAATTTTAGTATTTAACATTCTTGTTTCTTTCTTTTATTATATAGCACTAGTCAGACATGGGTCAAACAAAAGTACTTTCAGATATATTATTTACAAGTTCAAGGTATTTGAATTTACTGTATTTTGAAATAAATGTAGAAATCATTTGAAAGAAATTGAAAGAAATTGAAATATATATGTATGGCATTTGAAATATTTGAATCATGGTATTTACAATTACAAAGAATAGTCTCATACTGTATAGTGCCTTTATGTTGAATTGCAACCAGCACAACATTGATTGTTCTTATTTCATGTTTCAATTATGACATGCACTCAAGGCAGTGTGCACAATTTAGCTTCCCCCACATTTGCCTTATTTAACAGAAAATTAAACCCTGTTACACTTCAAACATAGGGTTTCAAAGAGGTTTTCCAAAGCAGATATGAATCCAATTCATGTGGATTGCTTTATACAACATGCCTTATCATTTTGATATGGCTTATCACATCGCTTATCATTTCAAATCCTGCTGACTCAAGAATCCTGACGGCATTTTGGCAGATCTGCCAAAATGAGTCAGCAGGATTTTAAATGATAGTCAACATCTGAAGTCTCATAAATTGACAAAAATATTGTATATTTTCTATCATTCATCTATGGATCTTTATAGAAACTATAGAAACCAACTAACCTACGTTATCGGGATCAATTATTTGATCAAGGTATTTGAAATAGTAGTTCAAAAAATATTTTGAAAATACTTGCAGCATTTTAAGGAACTATTTGAAAATACTACAACTACTTCAAATACCAAGAACAAGACAATAAACTGTGTTTTTCCTCACAGTAACAACCCTGCATGGGAATAAGGGCTCCATATCGCGTTTATTAGTCTCTCCGGAATTAAAACAGCAGTAAACAAAACAATGTGGTGTGGTGGTGGTTACAGTTAGTTTTGTTGTTTCACTTTAATTTAAATTGTGATATTTGTCACTTATTTACAGTACATGTAAATCCCAAGTTCAAACTTCAGACAGTGCGTCACGCTTCAGACCCGTACCTGGACACGCGCGTTGGTAGTCATGACAGCAGTCGAGGGTGGAAGCGCAAGCCTGGTCGCAGTAGCAGGTGCCATAGGAGCGGTCGGGTCTCCATCCCTTGCTAACGCAATTGGGGTCCCGTCCACTGCAGCACAGCCCCAAATCTTGGCATCCTCCCGCGCTCCTACCAACAAGAAGCGACAGCTCGACCAAACACAAGAACCAAGCACATCTGGACAAAGCCATGTCTGTTGCTGAAAGGACAGACCTTCGCACTTGAACTTGAAATTATCGTCCAGTCTAAACGGCTCTCATATGCCCCTAGGAATGTGACACGAATGTACAATGTACATCACTGCAGTTCAAGCGTTCATCGTCTTGATGTAATAGTAATTGTGTCACTCGGTTCGTTTGAGGTTTAACCCGGCTTGTAAAATCCCTAAATGTTGTTCAGGATTTCCCTCGCTGACGAGTAGCTCCACGTCGCAGTTCTGGACCCCAGCTGGACAAAGTGCCAACAGGCAGTTTCTGCCAGTTAACCTTCCCCACATCGCTTGTCAATTACAACTTCATATTTCCCTTAAAGGGACCGCGCATTTATCCGCTCGTTTGTTGTACTAGGCTACAAATAAAATATGTTTTGACATGACATGACGATTTGTTGAATCGGGCCGTTAACTACCCTGACGTGGTATATTTTCATACAGCTGCGCAGATTGATTTAGCTGATACCACAGCTACTGGCAATATAAAAAAACAAGCACTCAAATAAAACGAAACAAAACTAAAATATAATAAATGGCTGTATTTATTGGTTTTCATTTCAATTTCACCCTAATGGCTCCCACATTATGATGACATTACCTGGCTGATTGCTTCCATTATGGTGGCTAAATAAACACGAGTGGCATAACAGCAGAATGCATGGTTGTAAAATATTAATAATGTCAGGCGTGGAGCCTGCAGAGAGGATTGATTGGTGGATTAATGAAATGGATTGATTGGTTGATTGGGTGTGTGTGTGTGTGTGTGTGTGTGTGTGTGTGTGTGTGTGTGTGTGTGTGTGCGTGGGGTGGGGGGTGGGGAGTAGGCCCTCACAAACTGTGGGGTTAGCATGTGTTACAGTAGTGTGGTTGCATTGTGGTGGAACATTAACTCAATATGATCTTCAACCATAGCATGAAGGTATGTCTACACAGTGCATAATTGTTAATATTGTTAAATTATGTATGTGTGTTTAACAGGCTATGACAGAGTTGTGACCAAGTCACTGTTATGCAAGTCATAAGTAAGTCTTTAAGTTTCAAGTAAGTTCCAAATTTTTTTTATTTTTTTTATTTATTTCATTTATATAGCACCTTTCATACCACAGTAACTCAAAGTGCTTTACATACATAGTCACAGATACATACAAAAGCAAATATATAATGAGTATAAAATACACTACGAATTTAAAAACAAATCCAACACATTACAAAACAAAAAGAATATTACAAGTATAAATTAGTCGCTAGGATAGGCGAGACAAAATAAATATGTTTTAAGATCTCGTTTAAAAGTGACCACATTCTCAGCCATTCTCAAGCTCTCTGGGAGTGTATTCCAGAGCCTGGGGGCATAAAAACTAAAAGCTGCCTCTCCCTGTCTCCCCTGACTCTTGGAACCACCAGGAGTTCTCTGTCAGAGGACCTCAGAGATCTACTTGGAAAATATCTCACCAGCATATTCAATATCTCACCAGCATATTCAGGTCACCATGTTCAGGTCAAGTCACCTGTCCCAAATATCAGGTGTCAAGTCTTTATTCAAAACAAGTCTCCCGAGTCATCCAGCTCAAGTCCAAGTCTAGTCCTAAGTCATAATAGACTTGCAAGTCTAAGTCAAGTCTCAAGTACTTTATTTTTTTGCAAGTCAAGTCCGAAGTCCTCAAAATTGTGACTCGAGTCCAAGTCTTGTGACATACATACAATAAATGCAAATCAGCTCCACCTTTGAAACTGTTAATTGTGTGAATGTCCAATGGAAAGCAAATGATTGTGATGGACGTGTGACTCCTTTGGTCCAGGGAGAAGGGGGAAAGGGGAACCAAGGTTCGAATTATATGGTTCCATCTGCATACAGTACATTTTTGAGGTGTCAGCCTTTAGAATTTCCCATATTATAGCATTGTTTTGTGTTGTGTCTATGTTAGTTTTAATATGTTTTTTTAATTTAATTTTTTTAAAGTAATTTCGGGTGTTTAATCTGTTCTATCGAACCCATTTTTGAAAAAAAGAAAAGATGGAACCATATAATTCTAAACTCTCCAAAGATTTCTGGATCCCAGAGAAGTGCATGATTTGCATTTATATTTTAATTACTAAATGTTAAATGTTTCAATGAGGAGCTATAAATTACACTACATTCTTGTTTCCTGTTGTAGGTTAAGATTTACTCATAACTCCAGGGATTCAGGGATGACCTAGATTCCAGAAAGAATGCCATTAGCAAGACTCTTTCTTGGCTCTTATCTACACTAGGCTCCAATCGAATCTGAAAAGAGATTCATTCAGAAACGTACAGCTTTGATCAGATACATAACTTGAATGTGTGTGGTGTACGTGTGAGTGCAGACACATCCATGCATGTGTGCATGTGTGTGTGATGTACATGTGACAACATGTACACAGTTATGTATGCATGCACGTGTGTTTGAGTATGTGTACTGTGCGTACATGTGTGTGAATACGTGTGCATGTATGCATGTGTGTGTGTGTGTGTCTGTGTGTGTGTGTGTGTGTGTTCAGTCCAGCAAAAGAGGCCTCCTCTCCTCTGGTGTGTTTCTTTCTAAATCCCGAGTAGTGTATTCAGGATTACGGTCCATTGCCGAGGGGCCACATGCTCATTTCTGCCCACTGAATTCATAGGGGTTCCAGCGGCCTGTTTGCTTTGCTGGGCCCTCCCCTTTAAACTGGGTTGGTTTAGGCAGCCGGCCCCGCTGCCCATTCGTGTCCAAACACGTGAAAAGGGTGGATTAATTTAATTCCCGCTCGCCGCCATTCATGCAGAAACAACAATAAAGGGCAGCGTAGCCATTCAACAGATTCCCAGGCGCTGACACGACCGCTCGACCTCCACGACACGAAGAACGCACTGTACCGCCCGCCTACGTGGCCCCCGCTGCCCCGCTGCCGCCTTCCCCACACGCTGTCAGCGTCCACAGCCCACAGCGCTGGTGTCCAAACATCACCTCTGCCCATTTCTACCTGTAAACGCAAATTGGCACAGTGGCCGTAAGGGGCTAGCGCTCACACTCCCCCCCCAACGCTAAACTCACAGACGAGTAGTCTTCCCCACACAGACAAATTCTCCAATGCTCCAAAGGTCAGCTGAATTCCCCCGGGGGATCGAGGGGTCTTGGTCTTTGCTTCAGCTGGGACCCTAAGGAGCGGGATCGAATGACCAGATCAATGCGGGTCAATGGCTTGATTTTTTGCGAAGCCATTAACATTGTTTTTGGAAAGCTGGGTGTATTCAGGAAATACAGTATTTTTTGACAGCCTTGAAATCACAGCCTTCCACAAAACAGAACAGAAGAATGGTCGGGGAAGAATGAAATTAAATTAGAGAGTTTTTACTAAATTGCTATTTATAAATCCAGTAGCAATATAGTCAAAAGCCATTGTTTAAAGTCTAGTACTCTAGTACGGAAAACAAGTGGTATTACGTGTTAAAACACCTCACTCGTCCTACATGTAAAATATATTTTATTGGATTTAATTGAATAATTATTGCACAGGATGCCAATTATCAATTAAATCTCTTAGAAAAAGGCTAAATACTCAACGTCCAATCTACAGATGTGGGTACAACTACCTTAACAAATAGTAAATCCTAGATATAAAAATCATAAGAGTGATGAAATGGTATCCGTATTGGCTGGTCCTTTACGAGTGTGAGCTGCCTATCATGGTCACAGTTCGAAACCCGACTGTGCCAGACCGGCCCTGGTTAAGAGCCCTGATCGGGGGCGGAGTTTGGCCGTCTGCCCCAGGGGGAGGGGGGAGGGTGAGCCGGCACGAGTTTGCTGAGAAGCGCGTAAGGATGTCTCCAGAACGCGGGTGGGTGAACTCCGGCTTGAAGGAAGCAGAGTTCACTGCCCTCTGAGAATTGGCTTGCCTCAGAGACAGGCGGCAAGTTTATGTGGGAAGAGCAAATATAAATAAATAGAGTATAATTGGCCACTAAATTGGGAGAAAAACTGGTAAAAACCTTTTAAAAAAGAGATAAAATGGAAGAAAATGATAGTTCAGTGAGCGTCAAAGTAAAACCACAGGCCACAGTTTAAATGTGCCCATTTGCTCGTATAATTAATTTATGCTTAGGGGAGGAACCTGATCTGCAGCCCTTTTTTATATTTTTATTTTGGATCACTTAAAAACACATCAAGACAAGGTTACCATGGAAATGATCCTCTCTTGGTGATGATTTGTGAGGGCTTGTAGCGGTGAGGCCCAAGTGCGACCAATGGGGAATAAGGATCAGGAAAACTCCTGATCACTCAGGATAACTCCTGATCACTCAGGATGTCACTAAAATCTAGCGTGTAGCCCAACACCACACGACTCAGTAACTAGGGCGACTCCAAGGAACCGGACAGCTTACCGAAATAAGTGTAGAGCTGCCGACAAAATAAAGGGACCGCTACGGGGAACAGAGAACGGATAGTCTACCTCCTAAAAAGATGATCTCGGAGTGCTTTGTGTTTAGCTCCCATAACCGATCACATCAACCAGGAGGAGAAAACCAGCCAACGACCCATGCAGAGGAAAAAGAAAGAAAATAATTTGAATAGCAACACAAACAAAAAAACAAAGCTGGAATAGAACCCAGATGCCTAAAACGCAGCTTAGGAAAAAGAACAGCGAAAATAAGTGCCCTGGGTCTGCCGGTAAGTAACCCCGAACACAGACCAAACAAAATAAGAAAAGCTAGACTTCCGTAGAAGTGGCAAGAAAGCTAAAGTGAAATACTTTTCTAAATACTTTCTTTTTAGGACTGACACCGTACCGGCTTCAATGCCAAATGAATAGACAATGAAGCACGGAGTAGTGAAAGCAGCGAACTGAAGTAGGCAGTGAACACCTGAAAACAATCCACCGATTAGGTATGGAGATGAGCAGGCACGTACTCACGAGGATAGGAAAGGAGTATGCCCACACAGGGCTAAACAGGCACTCAAACCATGACATTATTGGGGTGACACCAAACATTTCTATGTTGGGATTTGGGGAAGACAGCTTGGTTTATGCAGAGATGTTGGTCAATTTGTTACTTGGCAAGGCAAATCGTGACATGTGGACTTACGCTTTTCTTTGGTGTTGCCTGGAAAATACAACCCTGGTATTTGCCCTCAAGTTATTCTGAAGCCTGCTCCTCTGTGTTTACCTAGTAGCCTTATCTGGGTTTGGCTTTGAAGTCACCTTGACTGCTGAGCCCAGACAGGCAAGGACCATGGAATGCATAGAGCCATCCCGAAATAATATAACAAAATCAAAACACAACAGGAACATAGTTCCACATGCATCTCACATGCACTATTAAATGTGGGTCTGGATAGCAAAACACAGATCTGGATGCGACAGATTTGTAGTAACTGGCTAACTGAGAGCCTACGTTTGAACACCCCTGACCTCACAGTTAACTCACTGGTCACACTCAATTCAATGTATATGAAATCTATAGTAACATTGTTTTGACGTTTATGCAATGCTGACGTTTAGCAATGTTATTTTTCATTCACTGCTGTGTTACCTAGCTGTGTGTGAGCTTCTGTGTGTGACATATTTCAATTAGTAGCGAGTCACTTCTGATTCACTGTACTAAAATATATTGCTTCAAATGTAATATTAAATTGTAATTGATACACAGAAAGAAGTCACATAAACTGGATACATGTGTCATCAATCAGCCAGTGTATGGGACCTTTGGTTGGATGCTAGAATAACAACTGGAGGCTCATAAATTCTACAACTGCTGCTAACCTACCCACAGCAATTGCATATTTACTGCTGAATTACCCAAAGCCACAGTAAACATCTGGTAATATAAATGAGTTCCTGTCTGCCCTCGTGTCATCACTCATTCACTCCAACCTTTAACTTTGAAAAACAAAACAAGCGATGGCATACCAGCAAACAACGGCCATACAGCATAATAATTATTCCTGTTTCATGTGTTCTCAAACCAGTCCATTGAGAAACGGAATGGTGACAGCACAGCTGGAGGTGTACGGAAGCTCATTAATAGACTTGAGGCACACACTCAGTGACCGCACACATTCTGCAAGGAGCTGAAACAAATTTGACCAATTTGCTCAGTCAACAGTGTGCGTTGCCATGGAACCCGGCCGGTTTGTTAATGGCCAGGGACAGACATTTGTGCTTGGCCACTGTGCTGCCCCTTGTTGTTCACCCTGACCATATAAGGACACAATGGAATCATGCTAATGCTAACATAAGGCTATTGTTACATCTACCATCTTCCCAGCTGAATTTGATTGCTTATGTTTTCAGCACCCCCTTGCCTTTACTGGTGGGCAAGTGAGAGGTGGGCTGCAAGGAGACACAGTATGCTGCTGAGGATCGCATTCGGATTGACTGTGAATGGCTGAGTCAATACCGAGCCATGCGTCAACACCAAGCCACACGTGTGTAAAGGTCTTCTCATTTCGACATGGCTTTTCTCATTTGTGCTGAACTGGCTGGGCCTGATAGCAAAGCCGGGCCCTCATACCCCATATCCTGACAGGCATCAGGAGGATTATGTGAAATATTATCAGGAGGATTATGTGAAATATTATTTGATGTAAGATAACACCTATGCTTTTGAGTAGAAAGATAATTCCTCTGTGCTAAACACTATCATATTTCATAACATCACTGATGTTTCCAAATATTTCCCTGTTCTGGTTTAGTGAGCTTAGCGATGACTGAAATGAACTGTACAAACTGTATTTGTGAAGAGCAAATAGTTTTTGTAAGAACAAATGTTGATTGAATTCAAACACAAATACAAAAGTGCTTGATGACATCCCCGTTAACAGCAGTAGAGGTGAGAACTCGATGT
Organism: Aldrovandia affinis; assembly: GCA_029706075.1. NCBI lineage: Eukaryota > Metazoa > Chordata > Actinopteri > Notacanthiformes > Halosauridae > Aldrovandia > Aldrovandia affinis. The sequence goes on along the minus strand of JAINUG010000305.1, from coordinate 535,007 downwards.
GGGAATATAGGGGAACGCAAAGTCAACAGTTTGATGCCCAGACACAATGCCAACACACACCAGCATCTGTAATGCGACAATAACCTTGTTCATGGTGGTCTTCAAGGTATTCCATCTACCCAGATTTATAAACACACCACCATAATCTATTCCCCATACTCCTATTCATGCAAACATAGGCTGTATACATTTTTCCCATTTTTTTATTCTATCATTCAGGTTTTTTAGAATATCATCAGATAATTTGCATTGTTGGACATGAAGTCACACCTGACATATACTATAGGACACAGAAGAGGGCAACGCAAGGCTAACTGCTTCCCTCTGGATGAAGTTGCATGTTCATTACATTTTTCCACAGCATTAATTGATAAATGACAGATACCATTTGGTGTTTTTCTCTCCACACTGATCAATAAGTAAATAAGTAACAAAGGATGCATTTGATTAGATATACCATAGATAATAGTTATTCAGATAATATCTGATATATAACATAAGCTGCATGACTTGTATAGTTGAGGAACGGGTATCATTAATCCATGCCAAAGAGCGTTCAGACAAAATCATGTTTTTAAAGTGAATAAGCCAAACTCCCAGGTTAAGTGCGTCAGGGGTGATCCGGGTGGACAGAATGGACCTTTTGGAAGCCGTCAATGCTGCTTCAATTATTTTCTTTTCAAGTATTGTGAGGGAGAGGGAAGATAAGCCATTAAGCAAATAAAAGAGTGGACTAAGGGGAAGTTCAGTGCTCACTAGTTCTGATAGGCTGGCCGACACGGCCGACCAAAAGGCTGCAGCATCGGGATATTCCCAGAACATGCGCATATAGTTCTGGCCAACGCCATTAGCACCCTTGCATTTTATGTAGATAATGTACAACATGTTCTGAAATAATTGGAAATTCAATCAACTTTTGGCCATCACAAGATTTTTATTAGATTTTTATCATTATAGAACAAAAAAATGTTTAAACTTTTAGATCTTTTAAGATTTTCACTGAAGAAACTGAAAGAATGACCTTGACAACATTATTGGCACCCTTCTCTAATACTTAGTTGCACAGCCTTTGGCAATGATGACTGCTTCCAAACGTAACCATCAATAGGTTTCCCGCACCTTGCTGCTGGCAGTTTCTCCCACTCTTCAATTGCCGCCCACACCAGTTCTTCACGGTTTGAAGGATTTCTTTGACCAACTGCAGATTTCAGGTCTCGCCATAGGTTCTCAAGAGGATTGAGATCAGGACTCATCGCTGGCCACTTCAGAACAGGCCAATGTTTTCTCTTGAACCATTCCTGGGTGCTTTTGGATGTGTATTTTGGGTCATTGTCCTGCTGGAGGACCCCTGACCTTCGACTGACACCCAGTTTTCTGACACTGGGTAGCACATTTCGCTACAAAATGCCTTGCTAATCCTCTGATTTCGTGATAAAACGTTCAAGGCCTCCAGAGTACCAGAGGCAGCGAAGCAGCCCCACAGCATTATGGAACCTCCACCATACAGTATATGACTATTTACACCTAGGTAAGTCAATTTGTCCTTATGCCAGCGAAGATGAAGTCAATGTGGGAGAGACTAGTTGAGATGTTGCCCTAAAGCGTTCCTTTTTGTGGACGAATCTAAGTTACGTAACTATCAATAAATACATATTACTTTAATACTGTGTTGCTTGACTAATATTTTAACTGGGAATCCAAATGTTTTTGACAAAAGTAAATCAACATAGGCTAAAATAGATATAAAAACAAATAAACACAACTTTTATTGGTTTATTTAGGCACGTTTTAAAAACATACTGTAAAGCCAAGGTATGGCAATGGCCATCAGGTTGGATGAATGAAATGGTTTCATTGATAATTGACCTCACATAATTGATAAAAATAGCAAACTGTACGGACGGAGAGAAAAGCTCAGGCGTGCATCTTGCTCAGAGGTCATAATATTTTGGGCATCATGTAAATACAGCTGACACTAGCTGTATAATACATCTGTTAATATTATCTGGGCTGTGTATATCAGACTGCTATAATTTAGGCTACTTTATAACCAAACAGATTAATTCCTCATATACCTAAATTGGTGGAGGTTATTTCAGCTTTTCTCTGCGTTGGGTAAATAACGGCCGCAGAAAATCCGCATTTGACGCGTTTAAGAGGCGGAGGCACAACAAGGCAGCTAGTGTTTCTTGGAATATCATGTGAATCCAGAAGCAAGTGAATTTACAGACATAAATAATACCTCTGATTAGTCATCCCGTCCCTGAGATTTTGAGCTCCAGACTAATCTTATTACTTATCCATTATTTTTCCAAGGGTTCACCTCTGGTGTTGCAGGCCTTCTCGCTAGTCTTATGAAAGCACATTATGTGGTGGCCCTCACTCAGTGGATGTTAAGTAGCAACTGTTTCAGGTCCTGGCTGTCTCCTACTGCAGTGTCCCGCAGTATTGGTCCTGGGAGATGTATGTACTTTCCTATCCTCAGTATAGAGTATATTAACTGACTGAAAATCTAAAGTTTCACAGACCAGTTGGCAATATCATGGTACAGAGTATAATTACACTTTGTTTTGGTGTTCTAGGCCTGTTAAATCTCATTCTAACCTAAGGATGTAATGTAACCTTGATTGAGTCTTCATTCTATAACCAGTTTAGTTTAGGCCAGCGGTTCTCAAACTATGGGTCGCAACCCCACTTGGGGTCGCCAAAGGGTCATGGTGGGGTCGCCAAAAAAATAAAAATTTAAATAAAGCATTAAAGCATAAGCATTTCTTTACAAGAAAACAAATTGCCAGTTTTTTCGTAAAATCTGACTTTTCTGACAGATTATTTTTAATCTACCGACATGCATGAGTTAAAAATACAAATAAAACAAAAAGGAATAAAATGAGTTATGACCCATGCCATGTTTTAAGCCATGTAAAATGCAACGCCACTTGCAAACTAAACACAGCGCATTACAAGCAAAGCCGCTAGATTTCTTTCAGAGGAAACAAAAAGTTTTACAAGGACAGAAAACCGTGCTTAAAACTGCAACAGCAGCAAACGAAAGGGGGCTACAGGCTTCATTTGTCGTCGCAAGTAAGTCTGTTTTATTTGTTTTTCATAAAGATATAGTCTGTGAATGCATTTGCTACTATTTTGGAAATAGACCACCAATATATGTTTCTGGACTAAAGTTTTTCAGCGTTGTAATTGCACTATCATTTATGTATGGGGTCGCGATTTTTTCCCACCCATGAAATGGGGTCGTGGCGTAAAAAAGTTTGAGAAACCCTGGTTTAGGCTATAGTTTAGCGAGCATATCATGGGTTTGCTAGCAATGATAGCTAGTTTGCATTCATACATCATCAAAGTAGTTCATAAATTTCATCAAGTATAAGAATATATTTCTGTAGAGGTGAATTAATTTATCATATAATTAAAAAAACATATACAGCCATACAGCCAGCAGTACATAAATAAAAGTAACAGCAATGTAATAGACACTAATGTTAAAAACAATTAATGAGCCAGAAGTCATCTGTCCCTGTAGTTTAATGTAGGGGAGTAGTTCCACCAGCCCTGGGCTTCAGCGTTATGCTATACCAATTGAACTCAGTTAAATTCCAGGATTTATGCATATTGGTTATGTGGCTTATTATCTAAATAAGCACAAATACATCCGTTAATCGCAAAGCTGGATTTAAAAAAACCATATAGCCTATGTAATCCTTATAGCTCATTGCCAAAGAGTTCCAAAACTTAATACAAATAATACCGCCAGACTGAATTGGATGTATGTTGTGTGTGTGTGTGTGTGTTCATTATCATGGTACTAAAGGTGGGAGTGAACATTCCATGCCACGGTTGTGGTCTTTTGTATTAATATGCATATCTGACCTACTTGTCAGTCATATTTGCCAGTATCTAAGACTGTGTTACCTGCTTCTAAACCTTTAGACAGTGGCACTAGCACACATTCAATCGGGTGTATTTTTGTATTGAAATATGATGTGTTGACACTGACAATATATTTTCTTGGTATCAAATTAATAACTTAATTTTAGTGACAATTTTCCCATTTAATTTTTCTTTTAGCTCAGTAATTTTATAGTGTCACTTTGTAACCATTAGCAGGTTTGTATTTCTGATTCCTGTGGTTTCAAAAGTTTACTTGAATTTCTCAGATTGAAATGCAGGATAGAGCAACCTGTCGCATGATCTGAGCACAAATTTGAAGTAAACAATTATAGGTTTTTAGGTTATAAGTTTACCAAGACCCTTCACATACAAAGAAACAATCAGGGACCAGCCAGCGCAATATTTCCATAAACCATAAACACATGAACATACAAGTGGAGAAATGTAATAGCATGGAAGTAATGGGCAATGTAAAATGTCATGTAAAATGGGTAATGTTGAACATTAAAAAAGCAACTCATTTTTATGTTCATATTTTTATGACCCATTCTCATATGAGTAAGCCCAGGCATCAAGCACTGTCACATTAATCTGATGGGTTCCTATTGGTGGTTCAAAGTAATATCCACTAATCTAGCGGGCTACGTTTGTATAAATTCAGAAGGACTTTGCGCCAGACTTGGAAGGGGGGAGGGAAACCCAGCTTGGCTGTCTGGACTCTTTGCGGCGCTCTCTCACAAACACAGACCCAAAGCAGAAACATCTGAGGACAATGATCGTGTTGGTCGACCTGCTGGTGACGATACTGGATGTGGTGTACTACGTCCTGCGCTCCACGCTGCACCTGGTGCTGCCTCCCCGGACCAAGGCCGTGGACGGCGAGCTGGTGCTGATCACCGGTTCGGGGGGCGTGCTGGGGCGCCTCTTCGCCCGGGAGTTCGCTAAGCTCGGCGCGGAGCTTGTGCTGTGGGACCGTAACGCCGCCACCGACGAGCGGACGGCCAAGCTGGCGCGGGAGCTGGGGGTCAAGGCCCACGCCTACACCGTCGACCTCACCGAGCGCAAAAACATCTACCGCACCGCCGACAGGGTGCGGAGCGAGGTGGGCCGCGACGTCACCATGGTGATCAACAACGCCGGCGTGGTGGCGGGGCGGCGGCTGCTGGAGTGCCCTGACGACCTGCTGGAGAGGACCCTGCTCATCAACTGCCACGCCCTATTCTGGGTGAGATATTCACTGTGTTTGGTGAGATATTCACCGTATGGTGAGATATTCACCGTGTTTGGACCAACCACAGGCTGGATATCCAAGTGTGAATGTTTACAACATCTTGTGTAGGCTGGCAAACATAATGCTAGTTTGTCGTTCAGATGTTAACTGTAAATTGTTTTGATTAAGTGAATCCACAACAGTAAGTGTGAGTAAAAGAGATGGCTGTGCCATTCAGTAGATGTGTTGTGTGACATCATAAACGAGGTGATGCAAACTAAACGCTGTGGTACACTATAGAAACAAATCATTTCAGTTTAAATTCAGCTAAAAATAGGAATTTGACAGTGAAATAAGAATGCAGTATGTCGTATTTATAACAAATGCTAAAATGGTAAGGAATGCCAAAATATTGACGATTCACAAACTCAAATACACAGCAAGGGTTACTGTTGGTGGGTTAATAAGCATAAAGACACATGACACAGATATACAATTCACAGCTTTTACATGTTTTGACCCACTTAGCTCTCTCCACCTCAAAGAAAAGTTAATCCTACCAATTACAAGGGAATGTGATTCCCCCGCCTGATCCTCTTACAGTACCTGTGCGTGCAGACTGGCTTAACCAGAAAGGGAAACCAGGCCTTCATCCTATTAAAATGTGTTGTTGATTCAACGAACAACGCTCTGTGACAGGTGGTGCACCACACATTACCAATGAGAATGGATCTTCACAAAATGAACACTGACACCAGCTGTCATAGTGTACATTCGAGCCTAATCACCCCTCTGTGATAGTTTTATATCAATTGTCGTAAGCAGTTATTGATGTTCCTGACAGCTTATTTAATGTTACTTACAGCTTATTTGAGTGCTTCTGACAAAGCAATATAACCTAAAGAGGACTCACTTTAATAAGTGTTGGCAGACATTTGAATATTATGTGTTCAGTGTACTCTATTGGGAGCAGCGCTCTCCATTGCTCTTCCGGTTGCATTTCAACAGCTGGCACTGCATGTGTTTTGTGGACGGAGGGAAGTCACCTCGTTTGCTTTGCCTGCGATCGCCCAGCCCCCTCATCGCAGCTCACCTCTCACCTCCCCTCCCCTTCCTGTCTCTGGTCTCCGAGCAGATGACGAAGGCCTTCCTGCCCCAAATGAAGGCTCAGAATCATGGACACATTGTGACCATCGCCAGCACCCTGGGACTCTTCAGCACCGCCTGCGTGGAGGTGAGGAAAGCCGTGAGGAATGGAGGGACGAGGGGCAGAGGAATGGTAACAGCCTCTACGTTCCATTCAAGGAATGCGTTCACTGGTGGACAAAAGCACAGTCACAAGTGAAGGCCAAATATGTCTTCTTCCCAGACAAACTTCTCAACGGTTGAGGATATCCTGTATTTTACCAGGATCTATTAATTAGTTAATTTTACTGTAAAAGTTACATAGAAATGTGAATCTGTACAAATTCAATTATTGATTTGTAGTGGCCACAACTAGGTGTTAACTGAAAAAAATGGCAAGTTCAGTGATCGTCCACCAATTGCCACATCGAGATTTGAATCCAAAGGCTGAGGACCTCAAACATATTTCCACATTGCTGCAACTGCTTATGTATCAACTGAATAGGCAAGTACTTCAAGAATCTCTCCAATGCAAGTTCTAGAAAAGACACGGGCCCTACCCTTACTAAACTTTCTACCGTATGGAAATGGTAAATAGCCTTCAACCCTGAAACAGGGAACAAAGGTATTCAAGTAATGGTCCGAGAAGACTTACAGAAGAGCTGGCTTGTAGACTGCACTTTGGGTTCCCTCACACAATTACCGCTCGTGTCTGTAACCCCTTTAACCGACCCAATAGGATTACTGCGCCAGCAAGTTTGCAGCAGTGGGATTTCACGAGTCCCTGAGCCATGAGCTGCTGACAGAAGATGGGCTGGAGGGAGTGAAGACCACGCTGGTCTGCCCTTACCTTGTGGACACTGGCATGTTCGCTGGCTGTAAGATCCGGTGAGTCTGCCTGCCTGTGCCACCTGATGTTATATCCGCTGATAAAATAGTGACTGTAAAACACTGTCTTAACATTAATAACGATGAAGTTGGATGTGCCGTATCTAACTGCTTGTGCCACAAATAGCCCGGGTGCTTTCAAAAGACAGTGTCATAAAACATTTCACAATGAGCATAATGAGTTATGAGTCACAAGAGTGTGAGATTTCTGTTTTTGAGAAGCTCTGGACTCTATCTTCCATCAGCCCCATTTGAAAAACATCCTGTGGCACTTTTCCAACTGAATGCCCCTCCCCCTGGTCTTGCTTTGTGTGTTGTATTGACCCATTTTTGTTGTTTTCCCCTTCTCCTTTGTGCATTGGAAACGTGTTGACTTGCCATATCTGCCATGTTTTTTAAAATGTACAGATTCTGCTGCTGATTCTAGATCAGTTTCAGCTTTTTCCACATCATGGTTGGGAGTTGGGATTGATGCTTTGCAAACTGATCCAGGACCAATTGATGAGGGCATAAAGTACAGGGCTTTTCCAGCTAGGTGCTGACCTTCTGTTTACCTTTTGGTATCATCTCAGGGATGGGATGGAGAACCTCCTCCCACCTCTAGAGCCTAATTACTGCGTCCAGCAAGCCATGAACGCCATCTTGGTGGACCAGCCTCTAGTGTGCATTCCGCGCATTACATACCTGCCCTTCCTGTCGCGAGCGTGAGTGCCAGAATTCACAATCTCAAGCACACCATTTTCTCTCAGTATCACCACACTTGTAGATGGTCCAGACAATTAGAACACACAACACTCACATCCCATGTTGCTTATGAACACTGTTAGCACAGCATGCTTCAATAGTTAGCACATACATACTGTATGTTGTAATAGTCCACCTTTCACTGTAGGTAGCACTGTCCTTATTCACACGCATTTCAAAACAGCCCCATTTTTACCTCAATTTTAACACTATAAGGAATTTTGGCCTTTGACCTCTCATTTGGATTAACTGCTTTTTTTTTTTTTTACACAGGATGTTGCCATGGGATGCCAACGTGGTGGCCTACCGTTTCCTGGGAGCTGACAAGTGCATGTATCCCTTCATCCAGACCATGGAACAGCGTGTGGGCAATGGGCATGCCAATGCAGCCTGAATCGCTGTGCCAACCTGCTTTTCATTAAAACATTTAAAACCAACAGCATTAAGATTTCGGCAAACGGGTATTTCCGGGATTGGTACAAGGTCTAATTTAGGTCATCAGACCACCATGTGGCCATTCTGGGTAACTGACTCTCATGCTGAATAACCAGATGCAAGGCCAACCTGGTGACCTGTACAGTGGGTATGAAATGTATTCACCCCCTTTGGCATTTATTTTCACTTATTTTTTTGGAATCAAAATGGATTTAATCTGGATTTCTTGCCACTGATCAAAGAGTTGATCAGTCTTAATACCTTTAGCTGGAATTACAGCAATTTCAATTTGGGTAAGTCTCTACCAGCTTTACACATTTGAACACTGCAAATTTCACCCATTCTTCTTTGCAAAACTGCTCGAGCTCCATCAGGTTGGATGGGAACCATTGGTGAAGAGCAATTCTCAAATCATTCCACAGATTCTCAATGGGATTGGGCCACGCCGATTTATGTTTCTGCCCGTGGGTGCCGCGCAGGACATTTTGCTATCAAATCAATTTTGGCTCCGTGCATAATTTTCCCCGTGGGTGCCAATGTTCTTTTATTGTGTTGGGCCACTAAACATTTTGTTTTTAAACCATTCCAATGTGGCTTTTATTGTATGTTTTGGGCCATTGTCCTGCTGGAATATAAATCTTCTCTAAATCTAAATCTCTATTTTGACAGGTTGTGCAGTCCCTGAAGCAGAGAAGCATCCCCATATCATTATGCTCCTGTTTCATTATAGGGATAGTGTTCTTGGGATGTGTAGTGTTAGGCTTGCGCCAAACATAGCTCCTAATGGTGAGGCCAGAAAGTTCAATCTTGGTCTCATCAGACCATAGAATCTTCCTTCCTCCTTGGTTTGAGAGTCTCCCACATGCATTCCGGCAAACTCTAGGTGAGATTTCACAAGTTCTCTTTTTGCCCTAAAGCTTAAGATTTGTGAAGCGCCCAGGCTATTGTTGTCCCGTGAACATTTTCATGGAAAACTGCCATGGAAGACTAACATCAGAGCTGTCATAGACCTCTTTATGGCCTTCCTGACAAGTGCCCTTCTTGCACGGATGCTCAGTTTTGGAGGACAGCCTGTTCTAGGTAAATTCACAGTTGTGCCATTTCTTTTTCTTTATGATCAACTTTCAAGTGCTCTGGGGGATATTGAAAGTCTTTGAAATCTTATATCCTTCCCGATTGGTGCCTGAAGAACCTTTCCTCGGATTTGCTTTGAATGTTCTTTGGTCTTCATGATGAAGCTCGTTTGGAAATGCTGTAACCAGCTGTGGGACCTCTCAGACAGGTGTATTTCATTTGACATCATTTTAAACACCTTCATTGCACACAGGTGCAAATAATTATGTGACATCTGAAGACAATTGTAAACAAAGGTTTATTTAGATGTCTTAGCAAAAGGGGTGACTACTTATGCAATCAATTATTGTCTGTTTTTCATTTGTAATTAACAAAAAGCTTTAGAGTAATTAACAAATTAAAGCTTTAATTTGACATTAGAGTATTTTGTGTTGACCAGTGACAAGAAATCCCAATTAAATCCACAAAGAAAGAAAATAAAATGTGAAAAATGCCAAAGGGGGTGAATACTTATACCTGCTGTATGTCTGGTTAATGGAGATAATTGTGAAAGCCGTACAGAATGGCAATTATATTACAGAGCACTCATGCATTTCACCATTGTTGAAAGCATTATAAACCAACAACAGCAACTGAAAATTACTAACGCTTCTGCCTGGACACTTTACCGTCGGTCAAACCTTACAAACTTTGTCTTTCTGTTTACATCTCAACCCCCAGACCTACTCCTTGTGTGTATTTAAAGTAAAATGTTTGTTTTCACCTCACACTTGAAATCTGTTTAATTACTGTGCAAGACTAAGGATGACTTACTCACTGGTCCAAATGTGTGGGAGAGCCTTTAGATCGGTGGAGAGACACACAACGCAGAGGATTTGATACGGTGCGTAACAGCACACAAGTTTTACTTACATTCCATGGGGAGCAGAAAGTGGATGGTTTACAATGATGAGCAGAAGCATCTGAGGGGGGGAGGGAGTACTGAGGCGAAGGGAATCGTGCTTGGACCGTACGCAACAAACTTTTATTGCCCCCCCAACATCGAGGAAGAGGGCAACATCACAGGACATCACAGACAGTACATTAAAGTCACAAGACCTTTTCAGTCCTACATGGAAATGTAGATAAACACTTTTCTTGTTAAAGCACTCCAGGAAAATCAACAGTGGTTTGCTAGCTTTATCATATCCTTCCATGGGGTCTGACTGCACTTCACACGTGCTAACACAATACCCCCTGGAACTTAACACTGGGGTTAAAAAAACGAACGGAAACAAAATAAAGCGAAAAAATAAAAAATAAAAACATAAAAACAAAAACTTCAGTCTCATTCTCAACGAAACAAACTGATCTACTCAAAACATTCACATTTCTCTTGACTGTTCTCTCTTCGGGAAACATGAAAAGAAAATAAGCCGCCATATATTTGGATATGAGAATTTCATAAAACTATTTTCTAGAAAACAAAAAAATAAAATAATGTGTACACTTAAACAAAATGATCTTGTTTAAAGTCAATCTTGTTTAACTGTGAACATTTTGTAACATAGAGCAACTGTGATGATTTAGACACTACAGCGGCTTCAACTAACTGTAGCCCTCTAAAGCAACGGAGTTACACAGGAACACAGTGTCTCATTTCTCTGGTAATTCCCACGTCACCGCCCTCCCCCTTGAACCGTGTCTACACAGTGCCGTCCAGCGTCTGTCCTAGGGTGCTTGAGTTAGCCTGTTTCAGGAGAGATTCACCTTCCATTTCCTGCTTGCCACATCTATGGGGGAAAAAATAGATTTTTGACAATCACACATTGACATTATTGCACTACAGTATTGATTAAGCATTGATTAAACTGTTTAGCATGTGCTCCCTGGAGTGGAGTTTCAGGAGGCCCAGCAAACCTACAAATGACTTCTCGTTTAATACATTTATATTTGAAACTCCCTTTCACTCACCTTGGTGGTGTGTCAGGCTAAAGCTTTGATTGCATGACGTGACTGCACAGAATCTCGACCATGCCAGTATTGACTGTGACTGGAAGTCAAGCGGTTCGACATGTCATTTGTCATAGTGACCCTCAGGACGAGAGGGTTTCAGTCAGCAAAATCCAAATCCAAATTTACGGTGAAGATCCAAGAGGTCAGATTATGTACCAGATCGTGAACACTGATCTCTGTGTCGCTGCTGGTCATCGCTCTGACCTCTGAACTCACCCAGAGATTGGTCCATTTCCTGAACTCACCCAGAGATTGGTCCATTTCCTGTCCTCTCATTGGGCTGCTGGTCCAGCTCTGACAGTAACTTCAGTATGTTCAGTGCAGCCTGCGGAGAGAGGTGGAGGGAAACCGGTTTAATGTTCCTCACGGCAACGCCCTCCATTTACCTTCATTCAATCAGTCACCTACACTTTCAAAACAAAACTGCCCACGACAGCCCATCCCAAACACAGCTTGCTCAGTGCTTTGTGATAACTGTTAGATTATAAATGCTCTATAATCGGTACATTCTGATTAACTCTTTGAGTCCCGTCTGATAATAGTGAAGTGAGAGGGAGCGAGTGTGGGGCGCTGGCTGGTTCTCACCATGTCGTGGCAGGACTCCACGTCCTTCCCTATCCCGTGGCTGATGAGAGGGGGCTGGGAGGAGCAATTGATCAGAGACACAAACTCGTTCTTGTTGTTTTTGGGAAAGTCTTTGTATTCCACCTGCAAAACCAACACGTAGAAATAGTTTCAATAACAACACTTTGAGTGTGTGTGTCACACACTGTGTGTGTGAGTCTGAGAGTGTATGGGTGCATGTGTGTGTGAGTGTGTGTGTAAGAGTATGGGTGCACGTGTGAGTGAGAGAGTGTGTGTGTGTGTGTGTGTGTGTGTGTGAGTGTGTGTGAGTGAGAGTGTGTGTGTCGTTAGTGTGTGTGTGTGAGTGTGTGTGTGTGTGTACCTGCAGACCCTGCACGCTGCTCAGGAAGCCCAGTTGCTCAGAGGGCCGTGTGAGAGGGCCCAGGGGCAGGCGCGCCAGGCTGTTGCTCCTCTTCAGGATGGTCTCGGCGGTCATGGAGGTGCCGGCGTACAGCAGCTCGTTGGCGATCATGGCAGTGAGGGTGGCCTTGGCAGGGTTGGGCGGGGCGCGGCTGTAGTCCTTGGCGTGGGGGCCCTGGTTGGCCCCCACTGCCTGCGCCACCTCAGGCACCATGGGCAGGATGCCTGCCGGTAGCTGCTGGTGACTCAGGAAGGGCAGGCGGAAATCTTCCTCCTTGGCGCCTGTGGGGTTGAAAAGATTGAAAAACATTTTACAGTGTGCAATGAATCAGGACACAATTAAGGCAACGTGCAGGCCTATATTGATTTTATAATCCATTTCATAGTTAATTAACATACAGTGCCCTCCAGAATTATTGGCACCCTTGGTAAAGGCTATGAAAAAATGTCTGTTGTTCATCAGCTTGATCTTACACTCAAAATATAAGAGAAATCAAACCTTTAATTGAAGTAAAATTATTCAAAGAAAGAAAAATCCCTATCAAAAAATACGCAAGTGTATTTTGCCCCCACGCACAGTGAGGAGGATGGTTCGAGAGGCAAACATTTCTCCGAGGATCACAGTTGGTTGGCACATAAAGGCAAGGTATTACTACTAGTGTGTGTTATTACTGCCACGCTCCTCTGTACCAATGTAACGATCGAAACATCATTCCCTGTGCCAGGCTCGGATACTCACTCACTCCCCCGTCCTCCACGGAACCGGGTTCGAAGAAGGTCACTTTCCGTCCATCTCCTGGCTTCTTGATTGGTGGCTTTAAATACACACACACACACACACACACACACACACACACACACACACACACACACACACACACACACAGAATGATGGTCTGCATGCATATAACAAAAGTATCCACCAAATCAGTGCCTTTGCAGATGATGATTGAAAGCGCTGTACCGAAGCAGAGAGCAGAAAGAGCAGCTTTACTCCTGAAGACGTGAAAACGCAGCCGTGGGCGGAGCCTCCACAGTGAGTGACAGGCCTCCGGGGAGGAGAGGACCGCCCCCTCTTACCTTTTCGTCGGTTTTGAGCGCCGGTTTGGGGGGTTGGGGCTGAGGCACTTTGAATCCCATCAGCTCCAGCATCTTCTCGGCCGCGTTGCGCTTCGCCACCTTCTTACTGGGGCCCATGCCCTCCGCCCCCTGGCCGCACACCTTCACCTGGCCGCAGCGACACGGACACACACAAGAGGGCGCCATTTCAGACCCCACAGCGAGGAGCGAGCTCACAGGTGAACGGTACGGGGATAACGGTTTCCGATTTTTTCCCGAATCTCTCCCAATTTCTACAGACCCACCAGATAATCAGCATCATGTCCTTTACAATCAAAGTTCTGTTTCCTCTCCAAGGACAGCAAACTCTGCTTCATTTTTTTCTTTTCTAAAATTTGTTTCCGATTTTTCCCCTTTTTGCTCCCAATTTGAACTCCAAGCCGGCTACACCCTCCTCCCTCTTGGCGGACAGCCAAACGCCACCCCAAATCAGGGCTAACAACCAGGGCAAACTCTAGTTCACCGTGAGACGGAATGAGGAGTCTCACCCACGTTCTGGGCCACCCTCTCGAAGGAACGGTGAACTCGCGCCGCTCTGAGAATTCCCCTCGGGAGAGGTGAACTCGAGTGGGGAGGGCAAAGTGAAATGAACAGAGGGTGTAACTGGCCACTAAACTGTGCGCTCTCACCTGCATGATGAACTCCCTGCGGCGGGGCAGGCCCCTCTCCGTCACCAGGCTGTACTCCGGCTCCTTCTCCTTCTTGGCCTGCTGGATCTGCGCCAGCCGGCTGATGGGGTTCATGCCCTGGCCGTACTCCGGACTGGTCTGCAGCTGGGGGAGGAGGAGGGGCATCACACTCACAGGTCTGGAGCACACTGACACACTGACATGTGCTGTGGAATCAAAGTGCATCGGGACGGGGGGAGTTGAGGCTCGTAATCCTCTCTGGCACTGCCTGATCAGACGGCCCCCCTTCCTCTTGCCCTTACCCATGGTGATCTCTCCTGACCTCTGACCTTTGTCTGCACACCTGCAGTGATCCATCTCCTCCTCCCATTTTACCACTGCCGGTGACCAAGGGGAACACCCTGGAATCTTTACGATCGAATCTAGAGTCTGGAACCTCCCTTAACAGCGTTGTCTTTTCCTCTGACCAATGATTCATCTCTCCCTTCCCTCACCCCACCTATACCCTGGCCTTTCCCCTACATAATCAATTCAGGGTTCCCACTCAAATCAAATGTACATTTTCCATGACATTTCAATGACAAATTAAAGGTTTTCAATAAAAAATGAAATGGACTTCACTTTCATAACTTAACACGTTTTGTTGCCAGTGCAAATACACATCTCATTGTGTGTATGTGTGTGTGTGTGGGTGGGTGGGTGAGAACAGTCGTGGCAGGTGAAAACGATGGTGGCAGGGGAACAGACAACAGAAGTTACCATATTTTCATTTCCATGACAGAATCATTTTCAAGGTTTTTCCATGAGGAACCCTGTGAATTACACCCCACCCATGCCCACCTACATCCTGCCTCCCCTCTTACAAAACAACTTAACCCCCCTCCACACCCCCTCCCTGCCTTCTCTCCTACATTACTGGAGTTATCCCCCACCGAACCCCACGTCCACCCCACCTTTTCCCCTCCGCGACAGCGTCTCGCCCACCCACCTCCACCGCGCCTTCCCTCCCTGCAGAGTGCGTCCCTGACCTTGACGATGGACTTGGTTTTCTTCTTGATGCGCGGCTGCAGCTTCTCCACAGCGGGAAGGTGGGGCAGCTGGCGTAGCTCGTCCAGCACCGCGGCCGCCGCGCACTTCTTGGCGATCTTTTTGCTCTTCCCCGCGCCCTCCCCAGAAAGTCGCCCACCATCACGCGCACCATGAAGCTCTTCATGTGGGGAGGACCCGCCTCCTTCAGTACCTGAGCGGAGACGGGGGGGAGAGGGAGGAGAGGCGGTGAAACGGGCAGAGAAAGGGTCGATCGAGAGAGGTACGGAGAGAGGGAAGAGAGAAGTGTAACAGGAACGGGGAGTAGAGAAAACGAACCCGTCACGTTGACTCTAAATACTCCTCTGCCGATTAAATGGTCATTTTCTCAATTACGTCTCAGCGTGGCTGTTCACTGCATTCGGTCACAGTCATTACATTTACATTTACGTTTTAGGCATTTAGCAGACGCTCTTATCCAGAGCGACTTACTCAGTTTACATTTCTTACATACAATCCATTTACACAGCTGGATATTTTACTGAAGCAATTCAGGTTAAGTACCTTGCTCAATGGTACAACAGCAGTGCCCCACCTGGGAATTGAACCTGCAACCTCTGAGTTACAAGCCCAGTTCCCTAACCATTACACTACACTGCCAGCCAGTGTTAAAATCTCAGGCAATGCATGAAACAGTTTGTACCTCGAAGTTCACAGGCATGTTCCTCTTCAGTGCAATTTCAAAGACTTGACTGATTTCAGATTTGTTGAGGTTCTCTTCCGATGGCTCTCCATTCATCTGCAATACAGTACACAATTATCCTTTCACTGGACACAGAGGGCCAGTGTGTCCGCGTTCATTAAAATTCCCATGAGTTTGCATAGGTTCATCCAAGCAGATGTTGAGGAGAAATCTTGCAGTTTGTTTGTAATCAAACAGGGCATGCATGGCTTTACACGTTTTTTGTGCTGACAAAATGATGAGAATGGCAGTAATGAATGGCAGTAAATGGCAGTACGCAAGCTCTAATGCTAATAAACCCTTTCAAATTAACGAGCTGTTTCAGGCTTAGTGCACTGCTTATTAATTGACGACCTCAAAAAAACATCAGAGTGGAAAAACAAATGACTCTAAAATCAGATCAAATGAAGTGATGTAAAAGTTGAATGGAGGAAGGGGGTCTTTGGGCTTTTAGGAGGATCAGGACTAACTTGCTGTGAGGTGCCAGGGTATGGCAGGACGGAGTTGATTGGTCTAGTTGTGAGGTGCCAGGGTATGGCAGGAGGGAGTCGATTGGTCTGGTTGTGAGGTGCCAGGGTATGGCAGGAGGGAGTCGATTGGTCTGGTTGTGAGGTGCCAGGGTATGGCAGTAGGGAGTCGATTGGTCTGGTTGTGAGGTGAGGTGGTGTGGTAGTAAGGGGTGGACAGGACTGACTGCATTGGTCTACATAAAAGTGCAGCTGTTCCCAAAATCACTATAAAATCATGTGACAGCATGTGGTAACAGCAAGAGCAAGGTAAGGTAGCTAGTTTCTTTTCTTTTCTATCATTTTATTTTTCCGCTTTTACCCCGTTTTTCTCCCAATTTGGTAGCCAATTACCTGCTGTGCTTAGTTCAATCCCCCTTCCCCCTTCAGCTCGCTGCCGTAGTCCTGTGACCGGCAGTGACGATGGTGAAGCACCGCTCCTCCGAGACAGCTCTCGTCATGCCGTGGGGGCCCACTCTGTGTGCTGGTTTTCGTTCCAACCACAATTGCAGCCTCTCTACTGTAACTAGCTGTTCATTCTTAGACACTTTTAATTTACATTAAAGCATGGTTTACTCCATATGCCATATGTCAGAAATAGCTATGCATGCCATGAACAATAAACGTCCCATGTTCACATCCCAGGACATTTAATTAGTCACTATTCCTCTCATTTTCTGTAATGCGCAGTATGACACATGATTCCTTTAAAAAGAGGTTACATATTTTAATTGATTCAACTGTAGACAGGTGAAATCAGTGGGGGCCTATTTTTTTAAGTGAACAGCTGGTCACTGAAACCATTTGTGGAAAATGAAGAATTCAGCAACAGAGCAATTGGCAACGAGCCAAACCTGCATTGTGTTAAAATAAGTTGAAAGAAAAAATGCTGGTAGAACTTACGCAGATGTTTTCAACAACATTAATTTATCAAGAGACTGGCAGAAACGAAAACCAGCACACACAGTGGGCCCCCAGGACCGACGTTGGTGTAAAACAAAGTTAATGAACAGAGGGCATCATTGTTGAAAAACATAAGATATAGGTCGTCATTAAAAGTGACATGCTGCCACCCTGGAAAAGGTAAATAGCACGCCATAATGCACCTCGCCCCAGCAACGGTGAAATCCTGTATACCGCAGGAGTTTAAAAGGGCGGTATGAAAATTGGAAGCCGCCCAACCCTACTTGACAATCATTGGATGGAAGCATGAGCTGTGCATGCAGTGCTGCAACACCAACATGGGGAGCAAATTGCTCATCCACCTGTCCACCTTGTCTTTCAGACACACAGAACTTTATGATTAGAAAAACAAACAAGCCAGAATAAATAAAATATAGCAAATACAAATGAGTTGAATTATTTAAGACTCCAACTCTGTTTAAGGTGATCTGTAAAAAAGATTCCCAAACAAAATTTCCACCCCTTTGCAACCCTAGTTGTTTCACATGTAAGCAAGAGTAGTCTGTCTCTGTCTCTATTATATTGGATTCATTAACGTAATAGGCAAGGAAAAGCGGACATCGTTGTTGAAAAACATATCGTCACGTCAGGTCATTCAAAGCAACATGCTGCCACCTTGTGGCAAGAAAACTGTATGACATGCCATAATGCGGCCGAACCATTGCCAACTATGCAAAACACAACGGTTGACGTTTAAATCTTATACCTTGGTATTTTAAAAGGACGGCATGATGGTTTGTGCAGATAGTGGATAGGTATGCTGGTGAGAAGCAGGGGTGTGGCAGTAGGGAGTAGGGAGTAGGGAGTGGAGTTTGGGAGGGTGGGGCTCACCTCTGGTAGCTGATCTAGCAGTGGCTCCTTCTGCAGGGTCTTTAGGGCTTTGGAGGCAGCGTCGTGTTTGGCTGCTTGACGTGTGCGGCCCTTCCCGTGGAACTGCTGGCCGCCGATCGACAGCTCCATGTGGTACAGGACCGGCCCTACTGGCGGGAACGTGTAGTAGTACCTGCCCCCATGCGGGGACAAGAATGTTCAAGTGAATTTACCGCTCTGCTGAGGTAAGATTTACTGCTTTCTTGGGTGTGTGTGTGTGTGTACATTTTAGGCATTTAGCAGACGCTCTTATTCAGAGCGACTTACAGTTTACATTTCTTTACAATCCATTTATACAGCTGGATATTTTACTGAAGCAATTCAGGTTAAGTACCTTGCTCAAGGGTACAACGGCAGTGTCCCACCTGGGGATTGAACCTGCAACCTTAACATTACAAACCCAGTTCCCTAACCATTATACCACACTGTGTGTGTGTGTGTGTGTGTGTGTGTGTGTGTGTGTGTGTGTGTGTGTGTGTGTGTGTGTGTGTGTGTGTGTGTGTGTGTGTGTGTGTGTGTGTGTGTTTGTGTTTTCTTTCAAAACAAATTTAAGTCATGAACATATTTTGCTTTGAACATGAAGATATGTAAAGCTTTGCGTGGAGCTATAGGACCGTGCAGTGGTGTGCGGGCCTAGCGTACCGCGGATAAGGACCGGGGGCCCGGACGTTGTAGGTGAAGCTTGGCCTCATCCCTGGATATGGATCAATGGGCTTGTAGATTGGTTTCTTTCCCAGTTTCATACAAAGTGCATTTAGCTCGACGGTGTGAGTTATACTGTCTAAACACACAAGAGAAAAAATAGTGACCATGAATCCTGGGCATTTACATTACAATCTCAGAAATATAGTTTTACTGTTATTCAATTAGAACACTCACACACGCAGTTGCCATTGCACACATGGCGACTGTTCTAAATGCCTGCAGCGAAGTGTTTACCAAGTCTTTGCAAACGTATTTTCTACTGAGTACTGGAGTCGACTGTTTATACACTCAGGCGGAAACACCACTACATGAAAGACTCGTTTTATCGCCATGTTCATTAACACAGTTTGGAGAGCTCATTTAGATGATCGCTGAACACACATTTAAGTGTGAAGCAGATTTAAGGACAAATGCTGATTGAATCCAGGTACAATATTCCAGCAATCAAGACAGAGTGGCACCCCCCACCACACACACACACACACACACGCACGCACATGCACACACACACACACACCTGGGTTCTTGCCTGCACACACACACACACACAGGCATGCACACACACACACACACACACACACCCCTTGGAACATCCCACCTGGGTTCTTGCCTGTGTTGCGTGGGCTGCGTAGGCTTGGTTTGGGCAGCGTGGTCTGAGCCAGGGCTGAGGCAGCAGCAGAGTGTTGGGCCTTCTTGATACTGGTTCCCTCAGCCTCCCAGTGCTGCTCGCCCAATGTTAACCGTACTGAGAAAATCTGTACATGAGGAGGAGGGGGCAGATGGAGGGACACCACATTGCCACCTGTTCGATACCACTAGTTAACATAACATAACATATGCCATTTAGCAGACACTTTTATCCAAAGCGAATTACAGTAGTGAATGCATACATTTTTCAGTATATGTGCTCCCAGTGGGAATCGAACCCACAACCTAAGCGTTGTCAGCGCCATGCTCTACCTACTGAGTCACACAGAACCATAGTTCTCAAAGTGTGGGCCATGACCCATTTACACGTCCCATATGCATTCCATGGGTCACAGAAGACGATTCTAAAAACACATTAAACAAATAATAAATAATATAAACATAAATAATATTCATGTGCAACATGAATAACTATAAAACAGGAGTAGGCAACCCTGATCTTGGAGATGTTTCTAGCTTTTGGTCCATCCGAGCTTGATTGCACAGTAGTGGTTTATCAACTGACTTTGAATTCATGGTGACATTTGTTTGTGCTTTTGAAAATGTTCTTATGGGTCTCTGTATGGAGAGTTGGAGAATCACTTCAATATGCTAATATCACAAAGTATACAGAGAGATGACCAAACCTTGGAGTGAGCTGGTCCCTGCTCACTCAGCAGCTTATATTCGGGTTGGATCTTGTTGAAACGGGCTAACTCATTCACCAGACACATGGGGGTCTTCTCTTTAGGGTTTGCCATGTTAGGTACTGAAAGTTACATCATCATGCGAATGATTATACACTGGACAGCAACTAACAATACGCTAATACGCAAACTCAGAACAGCCCATTAACTACTAATCGGAGAATGAGGCTTCGCGAAACCTGAAATGGGTGTGGCCACCATATGCCATCGGTGACTCCCTTATTTGAACCAATCATCATGTTCTGCTGTGGAGAGCACAACATTTTTATTAGTTCAAACAAGTTAGTGATTGACAGCTTGTTGCAGCTCCACCCACAATGGGGTTTCTTGAAACCTCACTCCCCCATAACTTGCATCAACCCCCCTCAGATCCTCCCCAACCCCCATACACCTGCTCAAAGCCCAATGAGCCGGTACCTGCAGGTGCGCTGAAGGGTGTGGCCGAGGCGGAGGGTAGGGCGGAGCTCCGGAGAGGGTGGCTGGCGCTTTCGGAGGGCAGGGGCCCAGAGGCACAGGGGATGCTGTACCCAGGCTGGGGCAGCTGCAGGGAAACAGTGCTGGACAGGGGGCTGCCTGGAGACAGCTGGAACTGGACCTGGGACATACTGGTTGCTGGCTGGCTGGATGCTGGGCGAGGCGGATGAGCGCAGAGCTGCAGGAGGTGTGTGCGGAGGTATATGGAGTGAGACTGAAAAGGCCTTCATTCAGAGGCAAAGGACAGAAAGGTGATTATTAGCGGTCATTCGTCATGAGATTTGCAATCTCTACAAATTAATTATTTGCATTGTTAAATTGATTTGCAAATAGCCAAGAGCCTAATTTTCATAAATTCAGCTCTATTTTCTCATTTCCTGCTGAGATGTTGCCAATGTGTTTAGTTGCCAATGTTGAGGTGCCAAACGATTGCTGTTACTGTAAAACTCCACCTCAAAGTCAAGCCAACGACCGACTAATTGAAAACTTTAGACATACTGGAAACAGGTTGTACTCGGAGAACGTACGTCCGAATAACATTTTCATTGAGTAAACTCCAGAAGATGCAAACTATCATCTTATCTCGAGCTTAATGACCTCTTGGTTATTGTTAGTTACAAGATAGACTGACGTTACGTTGATTAATCTACGGAAAGCCACGAAAGGATCTGGGACTGGGGCCTAGCGCATCGAGCTCTGTAAATCAGCTGGATCGCCTTGGACACCATTCATACAAATGGACGCTAACGTCATTAGTTAACGTAGCGTAGTTTGCGATACAAATCATCCGGGACTCAAGCCCGCACCCACAAAACAAGTTAACGGACCGGTAGCTAGATGATTAGATATTATTATCAACACATCGTTATGGCAAGAACAATATCTCAGGTTGCTAGCCAGATCGCTGACCAGCCAGCTACCTCCTTGGCATTGGATCGCTTGCCAAATACCGATCTAGTTAAATTAGTATCACGGCGTCAGTGTAACTAGCCAGCGAAGGCATTAGACAGCTTCCAAGCCGGTTAGCCAGCAAGCAAAGAAACAAACACACAATGCAACTGCACATCATTAAAATTGCAATAACATGGAGATCACAGACTTTCTACTACCATAAAAGCCAGCTTGTCGCTTTACGTTAGATCGCTAACGACCGGTGACAAAACTAACTGACAGAAATACACAGAAAAGAGTCTCAGTAGAATAGTAGAATATTTAACGTTAACGAGAACCGCATAAAGATCGCTGGCAATGGCCAGAGAAGTAGCTTGCTAGATGGTTAACTAAGATTAGATTTTGAACACCTGCACTGTATTTTCCAGGTACAATTACCTAAACTGACTACGGAAGAATGTGCTTGATACTCATAGGCAATTGCCCAATTAGCTCACAGGCTAACTTACACCTTTACTATTAGAAAAGGTTAAGCTTTTGCTGGTTGCTAACATGGCTGGATAGCTTCTAACGTTGTCAGGTAGAAAAAATCTGCAGCCTTAGCTAGCAAAAAAAACATTAACTTACCCACGTTTGTGGATGTTAACTATTGATCAAATGTTAATATACTAAAAGGTCGCTTTATCACCAACTGTCTTAATTGATATGCTCGTGAAACAGTTAGCGTTAACTAGCTAGCACTAATCACAAGCAGTGCACACAATGTTAGCACGCCGTATAAGCTAGCTAGCGATTCATTATAGCCGGCTAGAAAACATCCCGTTAAGCCTCACCTTTGTATCTTTCCGTTCGGTGGTTAATTACTCCATGGGCTAGAGTGCTTGGGGTATTTTTGTGTTTGATTTCTCCCCGATTGCGGCGTTTCCCGTGTTATTTGAATTAAAATGTTGGTGAAGTGTCGGTGAGTAAAAGGTAGACAGGGCAAACACTAAAGAGAATGGCCCAGTCTCAGACGCCCCTTCCCGGAAGTGACATCACACGGCTGAAGGGAAGCTCCTCGCGGGGGGAGGGGTACGGGATTGTAGAAGATTACTCCCGACAAAAAGCAGTCTGGCATGTATACCAATATTAATCTTTTATTTTCTTGTATGGTGACAAGGTGAGATAGCCTTTATAAACTTTAGTTAAACTAGGAAAAATACACGCACATATTTATGCAGGCTTTGCAAGCTGGCAGCTGTAAATTGGGCTATGCATTGAAGGGGAGCACATCGTTTTATTGATACACTGAATTTTGGAGGAATGTTGTCCGAATTCAGGATGAGAAGACATAGAAGTTGCCCTGCTGTACCATTTCAAATGATGGACCAACTTTTTAATAGTCTCAAATTAACCACTGATTTCAGAGGAACAATGCAACCACCACATAATTCATACAAGTGCTTTTATTTATTCACATTTGCAGAAAATAAGACAAAACAAAAACAAGACAGTATATCCAAGCCGGCTGAATGCAACAGATGCAGCAAAGAAGCTCTAAACAACTAAAGCCCTCCATTGGAGTAAAACAGATCTCCACAAGAAAAGACAAAAACCAAAAAACAGTTTCCCATGAATTCTGCAGACAGCTGTGCAGGACAGTTCTAGGCCAGGGGACTTCCAAGTGCAGTCAAAAGTCACCGTCTCTGTCAATACCGGCCTGTTTCCCAACATTCAGGAAAAATGATTCAGATGGGCTTTGTTTTTCAAATTGCTGCTTCAATGTTAAGACTGACAAGCGATAACATGAATCCACTTTCAGCGCAGGAGCCAACAAGTCTTGAGTATGATTTGATGGTTGCTCTGCCACATTCGCCCCCTCCACTCTGATCATCTGATTTGCCAGCCGAAACGGGGGGAATACAAAGGTTGCAGCTGCACTTCCAGAAGCTCCGTTGACAGTTTACGTATTTTAGTAAAAGTCATTGCTTCCTTTTTGTGCGTTTCTTCTTTTTCTTTTTCTCTGTTTTATTTTTTACTTAATTAATTGGATTTTAAAAACCTTAAAAATACGCAGTCCAGATGAAACCTAGTGAACCATGGGTGTGGTTCCTGTGTCTGGTCAGTCAGTCGATCGTCCGCACGTCCCGTTCTGTCCTGGCCTGGCCTCTCCCACGTGACACAGCTCCCTGCCTCTCTCTGTGACGAAGTCCCCACGGTGTGGGGCTCTGCCCCAGCTCCTCGCTACACCAGCTGCACGCTGGCAGCCTGCAGGTAGCCCTGGAGGAACTGCAGGGCTTCAGAATTCAGACTGGTGCTCAACATGGAAGGCACCTGTCGGGGAAATAACACAGAACATTCCGACACTTCAGTTACGTGGACAAACCGCATCTCCTGTAGGTCTACAACATGATGTATGAATGCAAGGCAAAGAATGAGCTCCATTTCCTAATCATTCACAAATCATTAAAATGGTAGTAATAAAAAATGTTGGCAGTAAAGGAACAGTAAATAGGGGAAAGGAAGTCCTTGAAAACACAACAATGACATTAATGTGGGTTGTGTTGACATCCAGAATTATAGCAATACAAAGCCAGCTACTGAAATATAGGCTACCATTTGTATTAATAATTGAGCAGATGTATTCAAATGTGAAACCAAGAAGCAAAATGTAATGTGAACTTCACAACAAAGAAAAACTTGTTTGAAATCAATGGCACATGATAGCATTCTCTACGTGCTACTGCAGACGTATCAGATTGTGATTATAAGTAGGCCTCCTGGGTGGTGTAAAGGTAAGCACGCCCGACATCGCCCACAATCGACCGGGGCTTGATTCCACCAGGTCGTGCCAGCTCGGCTCTGGACGGGAGTGCCACTAGGGGGCGGCAATTGGCTGTCTGCCCCAGGGAGGGGGGAGGGGTAAAAGCCAAATGAGCTCGTTGCATACATGAGTGGCCCTGTGTGTTACAGTGACCATGGTGAGTGCCGGCTCAGAGGAGGCGGTACAGCACCCACTACCGGTCTCAGGACTACAGCAGCGAGCTCTCATACGAGGGTGGGGATAATTTACATGAAAAAAGAGGGTATAATTGGCCAAAAAAATTGGGAGAAAAATGGGGGGGTAAAAAGTGATTATAAGCTACAGCGGAGTTATTAGTTATTTGTTGGTTATGAGATGTACCAAAGAGTGGGTGGAGTGAGTGGAGCTAGAAAACAAGTAATAAGGTTCTTCAGTAGAGACAGAATGAGCTGTCCATCAGTCTGACATTACAGTAAAACCACAGAAAAGATTAGCCATGTACAGCATCAACAGCAGCACAGATCAGTGAATTAAGAATTGCTAACAGCCCTTTTTTGGCTAAAATCAGCCGATTTCATCTTGGTGTGCAAGCGTTTAATAGCCAACAGATGGCAATCTGAGACCCTTAATTATCATAGGCATAGTGCTTGCTAGTCACAGTTACACAAAAACGAATAAACTGCTTAAATAAATAAACAAAATATTTATAAAAGAAGAATCTGACTAGGCATTTGAATACTATACATCCGTTGGAATACTTGAAATTCAAACATTGTGACTCACTCCTATTGAACGATAGATTTACCGATTACCTCTGGCTCTCAAAACAGAACAATGTCCACGTTAATTATCATGAAGGATGCATTATATCAGTAAGTGGCCGACTGTCAGTGTAGGCGTCAGTTGTCAGTTAATATGAACCCAAAACCTGGGGGGGTCGAGTGACTCACCCGTCCGGGGCATGCAGTGGACAGCTTGTGCAGAGACTGGGCCAGCAGGAGCTTTGGGTTGCTGACAGCATCTCCAATGGGGTCATGCTCCTTCTTTCCGGCGAAGGCCAGCTGAGAGAAGGCAGTCTGGTATCCGGGCGTGTCCTCGATGTCGATGAAGTGCTCATCGTCGGGGATGCTGTCGTCCTCTGGCAGCTCGAACAGACCAATCAGAGACTGGAGCAGGGGAGTCCTGCAGAACCACCAATTGAAACAGCCAATGATAGACAGCTTTCAAATGACTGTGTCCGACCCTCAACCTACCTGCTCACAGTATGCATGGAATACCTTAAAATGGGGGTCACCTAAGCAAGACATGTACATCAATGCATACTTCATTCAAAAGTGCAAGTCTGGATCTCACGTCAACAGTGATGCGTTTAGCAAAATCTGAAAAGGTCAGATATTCATCTTGGCATTAAACCTGGACTTCCAAATAAACACTGCAGCTGCAAACAGCGAAGACAGCCAACGCTGCAAATGTGAGCTGCCAAAACCAATTACTGTCAGCACTGCGGGGCACTGCAGCACAACGTCTGGGAATCTGGTGTAAATGCTGCCTGTGAGAGCAGAACTTGGTAAGTAGTCCCAAAGCATGACATGTGGATGGATAGAAGACTCCGTTAAGGTGCATGTGGAAAGCACTGAATTTCAACTGCTGAGATGTGTAAACAACCAAGTCAGCTCCAATGGCAGATTCTGGAATGCTAGCTGTTTGAGACAAAAGCTAATGACATCGCTGCCCATCACTGCCCAACTAGCCCTTACCTACTTTTTTTGTGTGCGTGTCTCGTTTTGACACAAATTCCGTATGTCTCAAAACTGCAAAGCTGGTTTGTACTGGCAAATTCATCATAGCCAATTTGACACCAGCACTGTCAAATATTAAAATTATATATACAGCCAAAGAGTAGAACGGAATTAGCCAACTAGCCATTAAATTGTATCACATTCTTGGCCAGGGATAAATACCATTATGATTTTCCATTTTGATAAAAAAAAAAATTGAGACAGAACTTGTCCACCTAATTTCTAGAGACACCCTTCGTGCTTCTCGGCAAGCTCGTGCCGGCTCACCCCCCATCCTCCCCCTGGGGCGGACAGCAAGGGTACAACAGCAGTGCTCCATCTGGGAATTGAACCTGCAACCTCTGAGTTACAAGCCCAGCTCCCTAACCATTACACTACACTGCCCCTCACTAAGCCTAACCC
The DNA here is from genome assembly GCA_029706075.1 of Aldrovandia affinis. Lineage (NCBI taxonomy): Eukaryota > Metazoa > Chordata > Actinopteri > Notacanthiformes > Halosauridae > Aldrovandia > Aldrovandia affinis. The sequence continues at coordinate 508,347 of JAINUG010000305.1, read as the reverse complement.
TTCCCCTCACGAAGGCCCCGTTCCCTCACCAGAGCTTGGTGTACTCCGTGTCCATCATGGCTGGACACTCCGTCAGCACTTTGGTGATGCCCACAGCGCAAATCTTCTTCTCCACCTGGCCAGAGACCTTCTGAACTTCTGGAATGACGATCTTCTCCAGCACCATGCCAAACATCCTGGGAAAAGCAGACACGGACCAGGAGGTGACGACACCAAAGAAGCAGCCACAAACCCAATCTGAATTCTGAGCGACAGTTTCCATCTGACAGGTGAAATTTATGCAGCAGGCACACACAGGACGTACTTTGGCTGAATGCTGTCAAATATCTCCTGCAACGCGATCGCTCCGTACTTCACGCAGTACAGGTTGATGAACACCAGGAAACCTGCAGTGCAAACAGAAGACTGAAAAAACACATTCACTGCAAAGAGCGAGAACACTTGTCATTCGAAATGTGACAGAGAGCACTTGTGTTATGACTGTCTGCCAGGGAAACTGGGGGTTGGAGCGGTTTCAGAACACAAACTGACTGCCACAGGTCGTCCTTGATTTGAATGATTACATAAGGATTATGGAGATATGACTTCACTGGTGTCAGATACCAGTGTGTGTGTGTGTTTTCCAGCTGGACTCACTCTTAATGAACTTAGTGGTTTTGGAGCTCTGCAGTCTCTGGAAGAGCAGAATGAAGATCTGTTTCCTGTACTGAGTGATGGACTCCCTGAGACACAAGACAAGGCGTTAAGCCCACCGCACGGTCACAGCGCAGCTGACATCAATCATGACAAAAATACACAAGGTCTGATTGCAAATTCCAATCTGCTGTCGAATATTAAACGCTCCTCCATAAGCACACGCTATAATACATTAACATAGTAACCGAACAATTTGCTCATTGTGGATTTATGCTTAATGAGAAATTGAAATGTCATAACAAGGTAGATTTATGCTATTGAATCTGTTAAACTGACCCCAGGTCTGTCCATATAAAGGAAACAGCTCAGGTGTGTCAGTAGTAGAAGCAGAGGAACGCAGTGTTCACACCACTCACGGGGGCATGTGTTCGATGATGCTGTTGAGCAGGTAGAAGCCCTGGTGGTCATTGGCTTTGGAGGCAATGAGCTTCTGGAACACGCCAAGCAGGCCAGGCTGTGGGGGAGGGGGGGTGAGAACTGAAACACCCCACACTGCATGACATGGTATGCTACCACTTCCACTTAAGCCATCACTTCCACACTGGTCACACAAAGCTGAATTTTAAGACTAAATTGTAGTTAAATATGAAAGTACTAAAGACAACAGCAAATACGTTTGATTTATGTATCTGGGTAAGCGTAACTAATCACAGATTATGCTACAATCCAAATGTATATAACAAGCAAAGGGTAACCCAGACAGAACGTTGTGGAAAAAAGATCCTTTCTCTGGCTCTGAGGATTTGGCCCAGACCAAAATCCAAAGCAAAAGAACACACACGAGTGAGGGAAAGTGTTCTTCCCACTGCGATCCGGCCGCCGGTACCGCAGTATACAAACCAGGACCAGCAGGTTCAAGAACAGTTTCTGCCCACAGGCGGTGCCCCTTCTGAACTAAACAATTGTCCTTTGCACAACAGTACCTTTGGCCATTTTACACTACATATTATTTTCTTTATGTTTCAGTTACATAGTACAAACACATCAGTTTAAGTGTTTATTATAATATGTAGATTCATATGCTCATATGCAGATATGCATTTGCACTGTTTATTGTGTATTGCTATTTGCATTGTGTTTATGGCTCTTGTATTCTTTTGTGCTGTGGCAATGAGCAGAGTAAGCACATGTACTTGTTGCACATGGCAAAATAAAACTCTTGTATCCCTCCCTCCCTCCCTCCCATTCCCCTCGGGGGTGTGGCGGGTCGGGGCGCTCACGATCTTGTCGGCGGCGGCGGCTGCGATGGTGGCGCCGCCCTTCTCCAGGTAGGCCTGCAGCAGGCGCACCAGTGGGGGGATGTTCCCAGTGCGCTCCCACAGCACGGGCTGCAGCAGGTGGGGGAACAGGGCCATGTAGGAGGCCGGGATGGAGCTGGCGTGGATCTCCAGCAGCAGAGACATCACCTGGAACACGTACGGCACAAACTCTGCAGGAGCGAGAGCACAGAGTCATACAACCCTGCCCGTAATGCACAACCTCCTGCAATACAGTAGTGCTATAAAGCAGGGAGTTTATGGCACCCAATACCGAAACAAATAATGAAGTATTTTCCATACTATGGAACCCAATATACAACATGCACACTACCCCAAACACATAAATACAAGTTTTCCATACATTTTATCCATTGCATTGTTCACACCTATATGCAAAGACTCATTTGAACTAAAATATTGGACACAGGTCATATTACTTTCCAATTCCCCGAATAAGTCTTCATGGGTGACAACTAAATGCCAAAAATACATGTGGCTACTCTCCAAACTTCCTATGTTTAGGCTGATTCTGAAGGAGATGCACACAAGGTTACACATAGCGCTAATGCAGGAAACAAGGTCAAAGCGGTGGCTTCCAAGCGAACTGAGCAGCAGATACCCTGACAGTAGTGTTTCTCCTTTAGGTAAAACACGGCTCACAATAATGCACATATGCACTCTCAAAATACACAGCAACATATTTGAGTCAATTCCAGACACAGAATCGAAAACTCAAGAGTTTACATTGTACTACAATGACCAAATTTAAAATGTGTAGGTTGTTTGTTGTAGTGTGATACATAGAGCATGGCATTGACAACGCTTAGGTTGTGGGTTCGATTCCCATTGGGACCACATACACTGAAACCTGTATGCATTCACTACTGTGTCTACTAAGTCGCTTGGATAAAAGCGTCTGCTAAATAGCATATTATATGATATTGTTGCTGCTGGCCTTGTGCGCGCCCATAGGGATCTGAAAGGCGACACGCGGGGGCGCTGACAGGAGACGCCGGGGTTCCTCACCCTGCACGTCGCTCTGCAGGATCTCGGTGAAGACGGGGAACAGCGCCTCCTCAAAGCTGACCACAGTGACGGGGTTGGCCTTGCAGGTGATCCTGATCGACAGGCACAGCGACTCGAACAGGTAATGGTTAAAGTGCGGCTTGCTGGGGTTCTGGAAGAGACGCGCACGGGGGTCACTCAACATGACAACCGACAATAAACCATGACAACCGCAGCTTTGCCCAACGGGTATCAATCGTTAACTTATCAGCAGCTACTTTAATCTTGCCCACATAACCACGAGATCAAGGTTGGCCCACCCTGGTTCTGCAGAGCCACAGGACATGCAGGCTGGCTTTCATTGGTATTCAGAAAGCAACTGATCAACTCAAGCAGTTGACTACACGGTGAACTCACCTCACCTGGTTATTTGGCTCTAAACTGGTTGCTGATTTTAAGGTGAATGAAAAAGGACCAAGAGGACCCTGTGGCTCTCCAGGACCAGTGTTGGCTACCTAACCCTGTTGCTAGGCAGAGGGTGGAGAAAGGAGTGGCCCACCTTGCTAACCAGGAGGAGTTTGTGAGTGAGCTGGCCAATCAGAGTGGGGATGTACGGCACCATGGCCTCCTGCAGGAGGGAGAAGCTGCGCATGATCGCTGAGGGGGAAAGAGAGCTCCTGTTAGGGGGTGAGGAATCACTCACACACGGGTAAATATGTCCAACATTATCTCCCCACTTCTGCTTCACACTGGAAATTCTAAGAGAAAGTGCCCTGATAAACAGACACTCATCTGGGTAAAACAGACAAATGTATGCCCTTGTGTACAATGAACAAGTATCTGGTCTCCAAGGTACAACAGGCCCCTTCAAAGCTGGCCTTTGCACAATTTATACACGTCTTTTTGAAACGGGAACTTAAAACCGAGGAGGAAAGGCATGACCAGTTGATATGGGTGTAAAGAAAGGCAGAAGAAAGCGCAGGGCACCTTTCATGATGTACTCGTTCTCCGAGGATCCAGGCAGGGCGAGGGCCTTGAACAGGTTAGTGAGCAGCTGCTCTGTGATGGGGGCCATCTCTGCTGGCGTGATACTGCACGGTAAGGACAGGGGGGTCAAAGGTCAACTCAAATTCAGTTACCCGACAACGATATGAAAAGTCAAAGCGCTCACTGTGCGGGTGAGTCTTCAGACACTCTCAGGCGTATAGTATAGCAGTGAAATTCACACATGAAGATTTGTGTGAATGTGGGGGAGGGTACACACTGCATACGTGTTGGGGAGGAGCCCTCTCGGTGTAAAGGTGTTGGGGTGCACTACTCACAGTGTGGAGGTGTTGGCTCCCCTCATGGTGAACAGCCTCTCGAGGGCGTGAGCAGCATAGGTGTGCTCCACCGTGCTCTCTGCCTGCAGGTGAGCGACCAGCAGTGGGACAGCCTGGAGGAGCTGCTCTTTTGGGAGCTGCGAGAGGGAGGGAGGGAAAAGAGGGAGAGGGAGGTCATGGTTACCAATCACATAAATCAAGAGCGTATGGTACATTTTTGATAGGCTCTGTGTTATGCATTTAAAGCAAATTAAAAATTGGAAAAAATATAATAGTACTTAAACACTGGTGCTAACAGAATGGCAAGGTGTTTTTCCAATTAAGAAAACTAATAGAAACCCACTTACCTGACTTCTAAAGATCATGACATATTTGATGGCATCTGCCTTTAATACAGGGAACTCATTAACTGAAGGGACAGAAAAAGACAGAGTTAATTAAGGGAAGTTTCTCTGATCTATACAGACTACATTTCTTTCCACAATATGTGCAAGCTTTCCAAATCAATTTCTTTGAAACTTAATGACCGGACCTTAATGACCTGTTTTGCTAAATATGGAGTGCAAAAGATTAATTTAAAATTGGCAAGTGAACTGGCAAAAGATTACTCGATTAAACAATGACTTTGCATTTCCAAATGGGCCACGTATGTGAAACTTCTAAGCCAATAAGACGAAGGCGGCCTCTTTAGGACAGGGTAGTAAAAACACTTCACTATACCAACTAAATGTAGTAGTGACCAATGTGCAGAGCATCCTTACTGTTAGACGACTTCAAGTCTGTGAGAATGTGGTTAACAAAGAATTCTGTCAGGTTCACCAGCTCGTTGGCTTGCGTTATCCCATGCTGGAAAACAAATGCATATTACAATTAAATTAATACCGTATATCGTTCGTGTCAGGCAAAAACATTGAACGAGCATCTTCACTTTTTGTAGTCTTTCCATGTACTGGAACTGGATGATAAATGTACATAAATGTCTCAAAACTCACCAACCTGTAAGGTTGGCTAAAAAATCCCATGTGACCTAAACCATAATGTTGTGTTGGTTAACTGAAAAAGTGAAGCTCTCTATGCGGTCACGGCCGTACCTTCTGCGTCTGGGCCTTGGAGGCCAGGGAGGTCACCAGATAGATGGCGGCGTCCTTGTGCTTCCAGTTCACTCCGGGGTTCTTGGCGTACTCCGCCAGCATGGAGTTGACGTAGCCGGAGAAGATGCCGGTGACCGGGCCCTCGAAGAACTTGCACAGGCCGCGCACCAGGTCACAGGCGGCCCTGCGGCGAGTGTCTATGTCTGCAGAGCAAGGAACCGCGAGGAAACTGTGCTGAACCGAACGTTGGGAATCGGTTTTTCAGAAGGGCAGCCCCCAATGAAACCCCTTCTCTACCAATGTGACCATTTAAAAACCAAGGCAATCTCCTGATTCTGCTGCTGAAGGCAAGAATCAGGAGAGAGTCAAGAGGGTGTGAGACAGAATAATACATCAGGGCACAATCAAATGTTTTTTAAAAAGGTACAGCAACAATTGATCATTAACAGGAATAAATTATATCTCACACACACGCACACACACACACACACACACACACAGTGCTCTGTGCTCCATTTGAAAGAAGAGCTAGAGTGCATTTGCTTAGGGACCGCGCAGGCATTATTTTTAGAATCACAAATTAACAGACCGCACAATCCAAACCACGGTCACGGGGCAATTTCGGTTCACTCTTAAACTCAGACTCATTTGTAATCGTCTAATGGTGTGGTGATGCATTGTGTTACCTGAGCCCTCCAGGTCCCTTCTGATGTACTCTTCAGAGTTGTCCTCGAAAGCCTCCTCGTCAGCACCTGTGGACAGTGGTCAGTCAGGGAGGAAGTGGGGGACGTGGTGACCTCAGAGGATGTCCTTCAGCCTGTCAGGCTGCACCGCGGTGTGCCCGGGCAATAGTGAGGCCAATCACACTCTTTGGTTTGGTGATACCAAGATCGAATCAAAGACTTAGATGAAGAGGGAGACCGACTATGTGTAGCATACAAACACCATGTCAAGCTCAGGTTTATTTATTTAGGTTTCAGATTTTTTTCCTGTTTTTCTACCAATTTAGTAGCCAATTACACCCGGTATTTGCTTCGATTTACCCTCTCCACATGAGTTCGCCTCACTGGTACTGATGGGTTTTCGAACCGCGTCCCTGACAGGCAGCGCACACTGTATCGGACCAGCCAAAATACGGTGCGGAGCTCAAGTTTATTTTAATGGCGTGACCCTTCCATGTTATCGTCTTATTGCCAGTTTGCCTAAAAACAAGCCATGAATATCAATGGTGCCTACATGGATAAAAACACTTCTACGTGTTCCAGTGTCCCTCTTTCAGAGCCAGCATATAGCAAGTGCCATTTATCCCTCGCTGTGAGAATGAGTCTTGCGGCCCGCTTGTTCAATCCCCCTGCCACTCACTCCTGAACTCCATGTTGGGAACGATGACCTTCTCGCAGATGCTGGTCAGCGTGTTCTGGTCCTCAAACAGGTGCTTGTAGTGTGGCCTCTCGCACACGGACGCCAGGAACTGAATGGCATTGCTCACAAGCTGCATGTGAAAAGAAAGGGCTTGCATTAGGAAGCACTCCCATTGCTATCCGTATCTACACTGTTATATCTGCCGAAACGGAATGCAGAAACTATGGTTTTGAATGTAGTTCAACTTGTGTCAATCCTCGTTGCGCACCACATCATTGTAGGTGCTACTCAAGAGAAGCAATTCCCAAACTCCCAACATAACATTTAAATTAAAGAAGGGCAGAACTACAGAATTCTTTTTTTTTTAAAATTAAATTTAAACAAAAATTTCTTATTTTTTAGTTTGCTCAGATAGTAAAACAATTTTAAGTAGTTTAGCACCCTTTCTCTTGGATTCAGTGTGTATGCAGAGGGTGTACCTGGAAACTAGTATATATTACCCCAAAAACATTCCATGACTGTTCAATGTTAAGAAGCAGTGTTTTCAAGATGTTTGAAATGCAATGAAATCACAATTTAAATGTGACAAATTCTGAAGACCAGCGAGATGTTAACAGAGAGAGAGGGACGACAGGGGGCCTCACCAAGTCGTATTTGACCTCCTGCCCAGTGGTGACCAGCAGGTTCCAGATGGCAGTGACGAATCTGGGGAGGTACGGCTGGAACTCCTCGTCGTACTTTTGAGCGTACAGCGCGGCGTTGTCACAGATCTGAGACTTCAACAGCTCCAGCAGGCCAGCCTCCTCTTCATCCTGAGAGAGAGAGAGAGAGAGAGAGAGAGAGAGAGAGAGAGAGGGAGAGAGAGGAGAGAGAGAGAGGAGAGAGAGAGAAGAGAGAGAGAGAGAGAGAGAGCGAGAGAGAGAGAGATACAGGGAGAGAGAGTGGGGGCGGGGATGAGAGTGGGGCATCTGACATTTAGGTATGGACCTAATTAAATGTAACAGTTGCCATTTTAATGCCACAAGAACATAGGGATGCAATTGTTGTCAAAATGCAAAACAACAAGTCCATTAGCTTATACATGTCTTGTCATCATAATATCATGCTCACTTATTACTCAATCTTTCTAAAAAGCAAGGGATTCAATTTCTGCAACCTGGTATTGTTGAGATCAGTAAATCTATAAAATGTGGCCTCTTGAGAACCTATCTCTAAAACAGCATGATAAAGAAGGAACATTGTGTGTGAGAGAGATTCATATATATATATATACATTTTCTTTTCTCTAAAAACCCAAGACATGTAACACACACTTACATCCGTTTGGAGAAGCTTGTTATCTAAAGTCAGTAAATTGTGGAAATTGGTCATCCAGGTTTCCATATTGTCTTCAAAAAATTCTGGAAGATCCTAAAAAAAAAAAAAGACAAAACAATAACCAGACATAACGTAAGGAACAAGTTCCAGCGTACTCATTTTTAACAATGAAAAGCCACTTTTATTATGAAGATCAGGGATATTTCACATGAGGAGTCAGATAGTGTTGCTAAGCTTAACAGCATCTTGTCATTGTGAGTGAGGAAGAGGAGGAGTGTTTTTGTACTTAAGTCCAACATAAGAAAAACCCAATCGTAGGAAGCAGACCATAAACAGGAGCAACCTGCCGCAGTAAGAGACTCACTTGGAAGTTGAGGCTGTAGAAGAGTTTGGAGATGAGGGTGAGGGAGGAGAAGAGGACCTTAAGGGCGTTGACGTCTGTGGAGTGGGTCTGACACAGCTCGATGGTCGCCTGAGCAGCATCAAATAACCGCACAAACAGTCAAAGGTCACATTAAACAATAAGTGGCATTATTAGTGTAACTAATATCAGAATGCTTGCCGGTGTGGCCCAAGCTGTGGGCTGAGCCGACTCATTTGATTCGGTTAGTGTTGGGCAGGACATTCTCACAGGCAATAAGGAAACGTAAATGCACACGTGCACATGTTTTTGTGTGTGCATGTAGGGGTGTTGGTGTAGGGGGGTAAGGGTAGTACTAATACATTAGGCATGGACTTGGGAGTAAAGAGGAACATAATGTCTTTAAGCTATTTGAGCCCTGTGCGAAAGGGCAGTCAACAGCTACAAACAAGCATAGCGATATCATTACTTCTGTCAAAAGGTTTCAAGAGATGATGGACCATGCAAAGGAGAAATCCACATCACGTACTGCACGGCCAGGAGCCAAATTCAGGCACATTCTGATTTTACATTCTGAAAGCTGTACAAATTAGTGCCAATTGTCACATTTAGAATCAATCTGGGGTACTGTACCAAACATTAACAGTGATGTGAAAGCCCCTTTAGCAGTGACTAATTGCGGCCATTAAAATGACATTATTATGAATGCGTTAACATCTGTGTAAACATCTGATGCTTGGCGGGTCCTGTGCCGTACAGTGGCTCAGTACTACTTACTTTGAACAGTTCAGTCAGTGGCTGAGCAAACGTCTCCAGCACCAGCTTAATCTCCAGCCACAGCTCGTTAGACTTGAACTCGTGCCGATACCTGAGACAGGAGCAGACTTACGGTCAACGGGGGATGAAGAGGCCTACATAGCACCACGCTGTCAGACAAACACCTTCACAGCGATGAGACTACATGAGCTTACCCATGAACAGATAGCTTAACCCTGATCTGGAGGCCTGCATCCCTTCTTTTCGGTTTTGACAAAATCATAATTTACTCAAATTTGTAAACAGAAGGTCACCCAGAGGACTGTCAATTCAAAGTGTCCAATGATCAATACCTAAATCCCCTTCAGCACTGTGGCTCTGTGGACAGGACTGTGCGTTCTGGCATCACGACCACAATGTGACCACAGGAGAACTAGGCCGATAATACCTAACCAAGAGCTGAACAAACTAAGACACATAGCAGGTCTGAATATGTTTAATGCCACACCTCAGGGTCAAACCGATCCCAAATTAAACAGCCGGCGACAGTGTGGTAACTACTGCGGTGCTGTCCAGGGGTGCCTGACCTCTTGAAGAGGGAGTGAGCGGTGCGCAGGATCCCATTGATGATGTGGAAGTCTCCGCTCTGGAAGCGGGTCACCATCTCAGTCAGGAGGTCGGGCCACTTCTGCGGGAAGTCCTCTCGGCCAATAATACTGATGGCATCGCTCAGCTGCCGAAGTAAAAGGGACAGAGAGAGAAGGGAAATGTTGGAGAGAGAATTTAAACGTGTCACACACTTGAAGCCTCACAATCCTACGCTGACAGGCTAGGGTCTTCTTTTCCCAGTTCTGCCTGCCAGTCGTCCAAAGAAAAACTAAAGGCTTGCTGGCTTTGCAGCGCCACCAGGACCAGTGTTATCTAGCCCTGGTTATGAGATAACCGCCTTTTCTTGAATTCAACCAGTGTTTGACAACTCATTAAATTGCAACTACTACAGAAATCTGAAGGTGTGTCAGAAGGCACCCAGGTAGGATCATCATGTCAGACAGAACCTACTTATTTGTGATAAACATATTTCCACTAACATCAAATGCAGTGTATGAACATAATCTACTTACATCTTCCTTGTTATCGGATCCTCCCCACCCCATACTGACAGATTCTCATATTTACCAACCTGTTTCTGAATCTGCTCTGGACTGCTCAGCATCAAATTCACAATGTTGCCTTTAATGGCAGTCCGGTCCTGCTCAGAGATTTTGTTTGGTTCATCCTCAATCTACAACAGAGAAGACAACACAATTAGGACCGACGAGCCATTTCCTTGGTTCACACTGAAAGAGTTGTACTGAGTGTGTGCCAGAAACCCCCCCGACAAACTCACGATGCGCCAGTTCCTCTTGACGTAGTTCTTGAACGTCACAGCCGCGCAGACTCTGATCACATTATCCTGGGATTTTTCCAACAGCGTGAGCAGTAAAATTGGGTAGTTCTGGCTCCCCTCCACCGACTCCAAAAATTTCTCAGCTGGAAGAGCAAAATAGTATTTCAGGTTTTGTAAAGTGCACTCGATAAGTCCCCAAAGAGAAAGCCATTGAACACCAGGAAGAAAAACAGTAAGGTTAGATAAGGCCCTATTAATGAATTCAAATGGCATCCCTCACAGACTGTTTTTAATACCTGGTCGCCTGACAGCTGGATCTGGGTCTAGTGTTTTCCGCAGAAACTCTGTGAGAGTTTGAAGGTTGGCTTCATTCAGCTCCATGGCCCCCTGATAACAGATTAATGCAGCTAATTACACACAAACAAATAATGTAATCACAAAGATAACTATGAGGCTAATGTATTTTTCAACATCTGCCAACCAGCCTCCTAGTCAATAACTGATTAGACTACCACTTAAAAACAACACTGGCTGTAATAAATAGCATGGGCATTGTCTGTCCAGTACAAGTCAAATCAGCATAATCCATCAGTTAGCTACTGATGTTGTCAGTTAACATGATTTCCTATTCATACTGACATGGGATCTTTTACCAATATCACCTTAATTAATCTCTCCTTCTCGTAGAATGTGGTTTATGAAATTCCTTCACTTGATGCACCATCATCATTTACTGGTATGGGAGAAGTAGCTACCAGCCACCCTTACTTCTAGCTTGCTTTCTGAGAATGATATATACCCCCTACCTCAGATCTTAGCCCGTTAAACTCGTGGACAATCGTAATGCGCCTACACAATTATCCCCATACAGATATATTAGCCATAGGCATATCCATTTTCAGATTTAGACTTAGCCAGCTAAGGTAACACGTATAGTGTGATTTACTAATCAGTATCTGATTGATCTACAGTGATGTGACATGCGGCAAATGCCAAGGCCAACGTTAGTGGGAATCAAATTGCATGGCAGACAGGCTATGGCCAGCCGTAGCAAACGTGGGTGGGCCCCCATTCGGAGCAACAAGTTGCTGTGTAAATGAGCTCGTTAGCGATCTCGTTAGCTAACGATAGATATCTAAAAATCAACTAACACGTTAGGGTGATTTGGCGAAAGCTAGTAGCAGTCTGAAGTTAGAACCACAATAGAACCACAGCCCAACATAACCAACATAGTTTAGTTAGCTGGCTAGCTAATTAATCGGTTATTCATCAACCAGTTCATTGTGGCGTACCCCCACATTCATGGTTGGTGTAAAAAACAACAACTTGTGCCAAGCTTGCAAAAGTAGCTAACGTTAGCCAGCTTGGCTATATTGACGTTATATTTAGCCTATAGGTCTTCATTTTTGAACTTGCAAAATGATTGATAGCTAGCGCTTATCGAAGACGAAGCACACCTACATTAATGATGAAACTGCTTAGGGTGGTAACGTTAAGTTATAATAAAGCTAGCGAGCAAGCTACCTGACGTCCGCTATACATCGTCAGCTTGACATTAAGTCTTTTTGATCAAAAGTAAATTAACAGCAAGCTGGCTACCTAGGCCCCAACAGAAGGGCCTACAATGCGATTAGCGAATACTGAAACGTCAAAGCAAAACGCCGGCTTGGCAGCTCCTGTTAGCTTTCCTCAAACAGCACGATCCATCACTCGCACTGCGTGTTAGAGAAACGGCCCCGCTTTGCTCATGCATTTGCATTTTACATTTTCGGTAGCCAGCGATGTTGGCTAGCTAGGTTAACCGTGCATACACGTCTCACGACGCCTAACTCGTTAGCAATTTACCGTGGCCAGGACTAACATTATAGCGCAGATGAGAATGTAAAAGAAATACAATTCGTTCGCTAGCTCGTTAGCGAATGCTAACGCTGGCTACTGATGTAAGAGGATTGGCGTTAGCACGCTAACGACAGTAGCGCGACTCTAACGTTATCCGGCACGCCATGACAAGCGGATTAGATCATTGTGGTTAGCGTTCGCTCACTCCGCACCTATACTAACCAGATGTAGCAGCGCTAGCTTTCGTGCTTGCGAACTAGCTTGCTTCTTACGCCAGTGATGGTCACTATACTGTATTTGACAGCTAGTTAACTAGCTAAACGTGTTTCGACAACAATTAGCTTGAGATAACGTTAGCTATGTTGAATCACGATGCTGCTAGCTGTCTGGCTATCGATTTATCATAGTAATCAAATTAACGTACACTATAGGACAAAAAACAACAACATCGTTAACTGTTGTTCTGGAAAATTGTCTTGCGTTTCTTACCTTGGTGTTGAATGGTTATTACACAATATTTCCCCGCGTCGGTCGTGTAACGAACCAACGTTACACTCGCTTTCAAAAATAACAGGGAACAGCGCGGTTACGCCACTGCGCAGGCGCGAACTCACTCGTCTTTGCCTTAACGTCATATCCGCCGGTGTGCGAGGATTCTGTTGTGTTGTGCACACATACATCAATCTTTCTACATTTTCATAAGTATCATCAGTCAACAGCTGGAACAGCGCAGATCCAGTAATCTTCATCTCATCCGCATGGGTTGACAGTGGACACATGCCATCCCAGGGATGCATACTTATATTATACTAATCTTAAACGGCTGTTCACACATAAGCAATTTAAATCTTGATGGATCATACCATTCTATACTCTAAATGAAGCCATTCGTAACCGATCCTATTAGGATAAGGCTGCAGTCTCTATAGGGCTGATTAAAAAACGAGGCTGCCATTTCAAATGGTTCAGTATTTATTTATTTATTATAAATGTTTATTATTTTCTAGATTATTTATAACGAAGGTAAATTCAATAGTGTTTTTAACATAAGATTGTCTTATAATGAACACTGGATTTTGCGTCCTCAACCTTGTTCTAAAACCTCTATAAAATACGAGCCATACTCCGCCATTCTTAACTCTCACTTGGGTGTTCATACTGCCACTAACACGAGACCCTTACAAAGTGGCGCAAAAACAGTCTGCACCGGCATACAAAATATTACACATCCAACACTAGCAGAGGACAATGTAGTGTGTTGGCATACGAACCACCAACCAATTAAAATGTATGTATGGAGTGTTGTGATGCCATAGTGCAATAGATGCTTGTGTTTTCAGACTAGGTCACTCTCAGACATAGTGATTATAGGGGGTTAACGATGTTAAATGACGACCCACTCCCTGTGTTCTACAGATGTCAGCTATAACTGAAAATGAATCCCAAAGAAAGTGCTTAGTTGGCTCGTGAGAGAGATTTGTAAAGGCTTGGTATCTCTCACCGCCACAAATTTTCCAGAGGCTTCCCGATGACAACTGTAGGAGGCCTTGAGCATGGAACAAGAAACCATATGACTTTTCTAATCAAATTTAATATGAAAGTTCACACTGGCCTCAGACCATTTCCACCAAAATCTTTTACAACCAGTTAAAAATAAAAAAAAGAGGAAAGTAAAACATCATAACTAAGCTTATTTTGGTTGAAAAAAAAACCCCCTGGAAAAACAAATGTACAACAAAATATTATTACTGCTTTTCGTGACCTTGTTTCCTTCTCAAATCCTTAATGTATCACTAGAGCCTAAGGGAAGACGCAGGCGTGTTACAGGTTGTACGCCTGGCGGATGTTCATCGTGTCTCTCAGCATCAGATCTCGCAGGCGCCACAGGGCGTCCGCCATCGTGGTGTGGGCTCCCTTGCTCTTCAGCCAGTGGGATGGCAGACGGCCCTCCTGCTCTTTGGTGAAGTGGACGTCCCTCCTGCGGGCTAAGGAGACATTCAATGTACACAGACCTATGCAAGCCACGGTTAAGATCAGCAAAATGTGCCATAGTCCACCATTCTGGTTTCTCACTTCATTCTGCCACCAGCAAGACTCCTACACTCCTAAACAGTCTCCACACTGGCATACAACATTTACTCTATAATCACATCGGTCTCAAGTTTGAGACAAAGGCTATAACCTAATAAATTAACAAACAAAATCCAAACAAAAACTTTAAATGATCCAATTCAGCGTGAAGAAAACTGAAGTGGAGTCCTTGCATTTGAGCCACCAACTGAATTCAATATTGTTGTATTAGTATTGGTTAACATAGACAACCTTTTTATTCAACTTAAACACAATATATCATTTTGGGTGAGGTCTGTGAAGATGGGGGTGGGGGATGGGGGGCTTGGCATGAACAGACACACCTGTGAGGGTCTGGTCCCACTTGCTGACGGTGGAAGACTCAGCCTGGAGGCCCTCGATGTACTTCAGGTAGGCCTCTGAGTGGAGCAAGCGCTGGGTCTTTGGGGGCGGGGCCACAAACATGGGGGTGGAAGGCTGCTGGAGCGCAGGCTGGCCAAGTGTGACCTGACCTGGGTAGGGAGGTGGGGCCTGCTGGCCTTGACCAATCATACCCATCTGAAGGAGACCCCAGCCAACCTTCGCATTAGTACTCACGTGAATCCCAATTCATTCAGACCATCACTGTTAATACCTCGTAAAATCCCTTGCACGTTACAAAATCAATTCTTCATGTTCCTCATGTGTTGACATTATCAGAATGCTCTGAAAACACCTTTAGTCTGTGCTGGCATTGTGCATATTACATACATTCAAGTATCCATTTACAGAGCAGAATCGGCAATGGAAAAAGCCCAGATTAAATATCTCACTCAAAGGCACTGCAACAATGACTTTGTCTTTTATTTCCCATTTTTTAATCTGTTTATCTACAAAGCAATTTCCCTGTAAATGGGCCACAAAGCCTGCATTATAAAATAAAATAAAGGATACAAATACAAAAAGGTTAGTACAAAGCACACTTCACAGCACATTTATGTGA
This sequence comes from Aldrovandia affinis, assembly GCA_029706075.1. Classification (NCBI taxonomy): domain Eukaryota; kingdom Metazoa; phylum Chordata; class Actinopteri; order Notacanthiformes; family Halosauridae; genus Aldrovandia; species Aldrovandia affinis. Next base: position 492,900 of record JAINUG010000305.1, on the reverse strand, counting down.
CAAATAGACAAGCATCAGATGCAGTCTCCTTAAATTTAACATTGTAGCCTCATATAACCTATTGCACCTAGAGCACAATGAGGTCCAGTACACTAATGATCACAGTGTCAGTTTATTCTGTATTTTTCATGGTTCATGATCGCTATGCTTGTGGTGATAGAACTTTCCCTGCCCCTATCAGCGTTGAACATCAGCCCTTTATACCTTCATCCTGAGGGTAGCAGCTGAAAGCTTGATAATACCTCACACTCAGAGTGTGAGGTATTATCGTCTCTTTGCTGCATGCCTCAACAAATGTCCCAACCCGTAACTCCTAGTTATACGTTTAGCTCCTAAAATCACCACTGTTAATACGTTCAAAATTAAATCAGACAAAGCCATATTAAGCCCTTTCCCCCCCCCATTTATGGTACAATGTGTGCGTGGGTTACAGGCACCACCAAGGAGCCACGAATGTCGTACTTGACCTTTGTGCTGTGTTTTAGTTGTAGATATGGATGCAAGCTCTGCTATTCAATGATGTCCACATATGGCCTCTGGTCATATGATTTGGTGTCCACATTGGATCTGCTGGCAACTTAAAATCACAGTAATATTTATAAAATAGAAAATAAATGTTTTGCCATTGATGTGAAATGTGATTAGGTTGTATCAAGTTTGTCAGTCTATATAGTAGCTTTTACAGTGAACACTACGCATGTGACCTAACACTAACCAAGTGATTAGGTGATCAAACGCAGCTCTTTATTGCCTAATGAAAGGAGGGGTTTACCTGCTGCCCGTAGTGGTTTCCGGCTCCAGGACTTCCCGCCATTGCGTTCACACCAGGCCCCATCACACCTACAGCAGCAGTAGCCATAGTTATGGGACACAGTGACACACACAGCCCCGCTGCCCCTTTTGTAGATCACTGGGCAACAAGGTTTTACCCCCTAAAGACTACATTGTCCTACCATTGTAACTATTTTACCGGTCACTCAAAGCAAGGCTATTCAAAACAAATACAACATTATAAGCCAGCATTTAAATGATGAACCCATGAACATAATCATCCCTGGCCCAACGCCCTATTAAGACGCTACGTTTCCTTTATTTTGGCAATGACCTGTATGTCTATACTATAATTTAAGACCAGGATCAATAGCAGAATTAGAAAACACATTCTACAGTTACATTATAGAATAGGTAAACAGTTGCATACCTACCTGACAACTTGTGCAGCGAGTGGAATTAATAGATGGAATAAAATATCGCCACTATTCAAGGGTGGCCTAAGTTAATTGGTGGAGTTATGTGGAGTTAGTGGTGGAAATGTACCACTCTCTGTAAGTGGATGAGCCTATTAATTAGTTCATGTGTTTGTTCAAATGAATGACTCCTAGAGCCGAAGAGAAAGTGAAGAGCAAGACCATCTGGGAACTGTGCGGTCCAAATTCAGACTCCGGGCAAGGTCAAAGCCCCAGGTGCAGAGGTGGCCCGATTAGCCGGCTGCATCGCCTGCTGACCGGGCCCCGCCCCGGGCCTGGTGTGGCCTGCTTAGCGACGCGCCTAAGCCTGTGGTACAGGTAGCCCCTCCAGCGGGTGAGCGGCAGACAGGAAGCGACTGCGTGGGCGTGGCTAGGAGGGAGATGGTAGAGGTGTCCTTACCCGGGTATGGCATGCCAGGGAACCCGGACATACCCGGCTGAAGATGGTGGGGAAATGCAGGCAACCCCATGTGATGCGGTGGCATGCTGCCCATGCCGACCATGCCTTCAAGAGGGCCCTGCATTGGCATTACGGGCGGGCCATAGGGACCCATCATGCCTTGGGGAGGGGGACAACACAACAGATCCATGCATCAGTATCATGCAGCTGGCTATTACAAGTCATGCACTACCCATGGAGGAAGAGTGTACATAAAATCAAACTAAAGTTAGTAAGTAACACGGACACAGAGAGGGTTATCGGCACAAACGCACTGATGGGGAAAACAAAAATGAAAGAAGAAAAAAAATAAAAATAAAAATAAAAGTAACACACTAAGAGGGGTTAAAACAAACAAACTTGATTATCTTACGTTCATGCAGTTGGGTGATTTGATAAAACAGGCACTGATTATATGCATTTAGAAAATGAAAGAAACATTCCAAATAAAAATGTTGATTAATAGTGTGAAGCTGGCAGGTGTTCCAGCTCTGGGGGTTGCGATCAGAAGAGGAGGTATGGGATATGGCGGGGTGTGACTGCTCAGGTTCCAGAATCATATGAATTAGGAGGGGGCGGGGTGGATTGGGGGATTGGGGGATATACAGGAGTGGAGTTGTCAGAAGCTCAGCTCCATCATCCTGCTCCAAAGGCACCGAAAGGGTTCTACTGCATCCATGAGGGGTTACCTGACACAGGCCGCATGTTCTGGTTAAGCATCCCCATAGGGGTCGGGGGGGGCACCACCCCCATGAGCGCCCCTACTGGGGTACCTGCTCTCGGGGAAGCACTCTGCTGCTGGGCCGCCCTCTCCCGCTCCTGCTGCTCCACCACTTTGGCTGCCCGCTCTGCAACACACACACACACGATGTAAACACACTGCAGCCATCCTGTAGGAGATACATTACACTTTACATTTTACATTTGACATTTTAAGCATTTAGCAGATGCTCTTATCCAGAGCGACTTACAAGATGTGCATAAACACATGGTAGGAACAATCATAGTACGCGCACGAGATCGGTGCAGTAATACAGCGATAGACATCGTTGCAGGCAGCTGCGTACCATACCTGTGAGAAAGTTTGTGCTCGCTGTCACACGTCTAGAACAAAATCCCTCACTGCTGCTCCCATTATTACGGTTACAGTACTGGCATGATTTCAAAAAGTTGTAACAATCTCTTTCATAGCAAAGATATCTTATCTCCTGAATACATCTCCTGAAATGGCCTATACTAAGCACGGAAAATGCCCTCTTTCCCTCTCTCTGGAAATCCAAAATGCCTCTGTAGTCTATAAGCCAATTATAATCAATAGCCCCACAGAACTGATGCCTTGGCCATCAAATAACATTTAAGATACGTTTACCTACAGGGTCCTAGTTTAACTATGTGGTTGCTCCTAGCACCTAGGAACTGTACTTCCCACTAGGGTGGCTTTCAGCTAAACTGTTCTTGACTACGGTTAACACTTTGTTGTACGTCGCTCTGGATAAGAGCGTCTGCCAAATGCCTGTAATGTAATGTAATGTAATGTAAGATTGTAATTTTATCATTACATTGATATCACGTGCTCCAGTCCCCGCTCCTGCACCCTTCTCTAACCCTAGTCGGCCCATTCGCTTCTCTCCAGGCGAAATCCAAGGTGTTCTGGGAAAGCCATGGCTCACCTTCATACTCTGCCTTCTTGGTGGTCTCCAGGTTCCTCCACTCCGTCCCCACCAGGCGACTCAGCTCTCCGAAGGAGAAGTCCGGGTGCTGGGCTTTGATGACCGCGCGCATCTCGCTGCTGAACAGGATGTAGCCGCTCATGTTGATCTTCCTCTTCGCCCCCTCCTTCTTCGAGAGCCCCTTCACCGACTTTGGAGTCATCTGGGGCCAAAGGACAGCGAAGCCATTTGCCATTTTGCTCCAAGCTTGGAGATTCGATCAACTTGACTGTCATTATTCATTTGAGCCTGATATTCATTTAAGAAAATGATGCAGGGTTTGGTGCAATAGCCGTAGATTTCAAGTCAGTTGCCTCTATTCGATTTTGAATGCAAAGTACAGTGTGTAGGTCAGATGTACAGAATGTGTATGGTAATGTAGATGGGTCTTATTTGCAGATTTACAGTTGAGTCTATAGGTGAGATTTGGAGATGAGCTGCAAACTCAGAAGATCAAGAATGGACACGAGTGGTAAAATCTGCAGGTGAGATTTAAAGATGTATGGTAGGTCGAGATTTGTAGGTGAAAAGTGGATTGAAGGGGTCAAATTTGAGGGTGGGAAGGTACGGGTTCTAACCTGGGGCGGGGTATAGGGCATGATGTCCAGGTCGCTGGACAGGGGCGTCTGCATCTGAGGCATGGAGGGCGTCTCCGCTGCCTCCCCGTCCTCGTCCCCGTGGTCCATGTCGTCCTCAGCCCCGTCCATTTCTGCAAACTTGGCCTCCAGCTCCTGGATCTTCCTGTCCAGCAGGGGAGATGGCTCCTTCTGGGGCACAATCAGCTTCCTGAACAGGAAGAAGAGAAGCTGATCTAACAAAGACGACACAATGGTGTGTAAATCCAGCCTATCCAGGGTTGCTAGGGAAGATGTGTGTAGATTTTTCAGAGCACCTCAGCTGAAGAGAAATTCATTTAATATGGGTTCAGTTCTATAACCGTCCCATTTGCCTGTCTCAAAGGAAACTGCAAGGTGAGAACGGCGGAGAAGGAGGACGGGCATTTTTGAGGAATGCAGCTTGGTCTAAAAGTGCTCTACAGAGTACTCTGTATAGGAAATCTATACTCAATCACTGAGGTCACTAAATACCCCCATTTAGTAGCACAGTAGGACAGTAATTAGTTACTATACCACATGCTGATGGGAGACCCATTTTATACTGGTTTGCGCTAAATACCGGCTGGATTGAAAGCTTTCTAGGACCAGGGTGGGAAACACACCTCCACTGGATGGCAGCCTATTCCCATTGCAGCTCACCTGAAGTAGTAGATCTCGTCGTCGACCACCTTGGCAGACAGGGAGAAGCGCTTCAAGCCCTTAAACTTCTTCATCACTTTCTCGCTCTCGATGTAGCGACTCTCGCACAGCAACACATCGTCTTCGGGGACCTCAGTGGGCCGGCACGACAGGTAGTCCTTGAAAGAGGACACTGCGCATTTCCCTAAGGGCACCACAGACAAAAGGAGACAAAATTTAAATTAGGGTCGTTTAGGAAAAAAACTAACTTTTCAGCTGACCGATGAAAAGACGCATATACACCAGACCTGGGTCACATACTTTTTCACAATTTAAAATACTTTAACCCTTTAGTTGCTGGCAATTACTGCAGAGGTGTTTTCAAATTCTACTGGCATCAAAAGAATTTCAAATATGTATTTAACTGAGGTTCGATACAGACACACACTTCTTCCTGTAATAACTGATTACTGAACCATTCACAATAAATAACATTAAACAACCTATTAAACAAGCAATTGGGAAAATGTGAGGTATGGTGACAGACATAAGAAGTTCATAAAGGATGAGGAACTGGGTGCACCCAAAACACAGGTAACGCAGTCAGGAAATGCTAGTGCCTACAAGGTAATCTGGTGGCTGAATGGATTCCAGCTTCTAGTCCCCGAGAGAGGTTGAAAAGGGCAGGCGTGTACCTAGGACACAGCTCACAGGGCAGGACTCTTCTAGGTTGCTGAGGAACACCTCCTTCTTGTAGAACATCTTGGTGGGCTCATGCTCCGTCTCCTCAGGGTGGATGAAGATGGGCCCAAAGAAGTAGGCCGCCCCATCTCGCACCCACAATTTTTCAATCCTAGCAACCGGCAGACACACCTCATTACCGAGCAGCAACAGTCATATACCGGCTGACATACAGTACAACTCCCATTAAGCCACTTATAAATTAATAATATTAGACTTTAGATGTCAAATGGAAAATAAATGACCATTTTAATGAATGCTATTCTTTTTTTTTGTTTCTGATTTTCTCCCATTTTCTCCCAATTTGGTAGCCAATTAGACCCACTATTTTACGTCAATCCCCCCCTAGTAATGTGAGTTCGCTGCCGTAGTCCTGCGACCGGTAGTGACGAATGCAAAGTGACGCCTCTTCCGAGACGTCACTCGCCGAGCCGTCGACCGTAACCCCGGTACTACAGGGCCACTCTTATACGCAGCGAACGTCACGTCGGCTTCCCTCCCCCCTCCCTGGGGCGGACAGCCAATCGCTGCCCCCTGGTGGCACTCCCGGCCAGAGCCGACACTTGGCGAGACTGGGAATTGAACCCCGGTCTCTGTGGCCAGCGTCGGACGTTGTAACCACTGGACCATGCGGGAGGCCAATGAATGCTATTCTGAGGGAAATGGAGCATCCTCATGCATAATTTTTAAGGAGTGGGCTAATGGCTAATAGCCCACTGGTCAGGTTCTGACTCTAATCCCTATGGATGATGGATGTAGATTATCTCAAGCAGGTGATCATAGGGACTGTCAGAACATTTTTAAAACCTCTGGAAAACATTTTGGGGTGTGGCTTACCCTTGTACCATTTCAGGTTATTCACTGGACTTGAGCTGCTTAAATTTCAGTAAAAACTGGAAAATGGGGGTGTTCTAAAACTTTTGACCGGTAGTGTACATACATATATACTATAAATACTATTTCGCAAATCCAGCAGACCACATAAGGGGACACATGCACAAGCAGCATAAAGCATAAAGCTTATTCCTTAGCAATTTAGATACTACACTTGTTAAGGACTAATGACAACCTCATTATGATGTTCTGCCACTTTGGCCCAGGGAGGCTTGTTTCACCGAAAATGGTGCAAAAAAGGCATGGTTTTGGGGTATAGTGGGTTTTGGTAGAACACTACCAAAATGTTCCATGCGCCAAGATCCAAGTTCAGACCAAGCCAGAGATATGCGCCAAGTTTTGTTTCGATCAAGCAAAGTGGCGATATAGAAGTCCACCCCAGAAAAAAACAGAAAAAAGTTGGCTAGTAAGAACGCCATGCTTCTGCCCTTGGGGCTTGGAATGCTAAGAAATGTATATTAATAAAAGGTTCTGAGGTGACGAGTTTTGCCCACCTGCCCACTCTGGATCGCACTAGGCCATGTGACCTTATGTAAACGCAGTCTCCCACTTTCATCCAGATGTCGTTGTAGCGGAGCTGCTCGTAGTACTGACAGCCTGGCTCTCCATTGGCCATGTCCACAGGGACGTCTTCCTTCTCCTGCACGGGCGAGAACATCAGATAAACGTATTCACTGCGGTCTTACATGCCCTCTACTACGTTACACAAATGACATTGAACACGCCCTCTCTCTTCTACGCACAAACAGTTAGCTAAATATTCCCAGAGAAAATATTGCAGAGGTTTAACTGCAAATGTGGAGCTTTAGGAATGGTGATGTTGTGTGGCCCTGTGTGGCTCAGTAGGTAGAGCATGGTGTTGGCAACACTTAGATTCCCATTGGGGCCACATATACTGAAGAATGTATGTATTCACTGCTGTAAGTCGCTCTGGATAAAAGGGTTTTCTAAATAGCATATGTTATGTTTAGCTGGAGTATTTAAGTGTCCATATTTCACATAATTATTAACCCTCAACTAGCACTGCATCAAAAATCACATATGTCAGGTAACAAAACTGTCCAAAAATGTCCAAGTGTGATATTTATTACTTTATCACGGCAGAACAAATCATGTTAAAGCATTCATAGGACTTCATGTTATTCATATCTTAAAAACCCTAAACCAATATGGTTAATATAAACCAAATAATTCTGAAGGACCAAATGTCAGTAAATGCAATTAACCCATAAAATTGATTCGGAGGCCTCTCAACTCGTCTCTGTCCTTGCACCGTTGTACCCTTGAGCAAGGTACTTAACCTGAATTGCTTCAGTAAATATCCAGCTGTATAAATGGATTGTATGTAAAGACATGTGAAACTGTGTAAGTCGCTCTGATAAGAGCGTCTGCTAAATCCCTGTAATGTAACGTCTCTGGCCTTGCACCTGTGCTCACCTTGTCAACAACGCCGTTGATGCCGAGGGACTTCTCATCCTCTAAATCCAGGGGCTTCTCCTGCTCGTGCTTCCTGGCGTTGGCGAACATGGACGCCACTCTAACCACCGGCAGCGGCACGTCGCGAGGGACGAACCTCGTCGAGCTCACTGGCATCGTCCACATCTTGATCTTCTTGAAAGACTTGGTCTTGGCGGAGTAGCGCGATTCGCAGACGAAGACGTCCTCAGGCCTGAAGCCTTCGGGGTAAAGCTTGAAGTACTCCTGCAGGATCGCACAACGATGTTACTGTCCAATGTGAGCGATTAAAGATTATTTTATAATAATTTATTTAGTTTTTTTTCCTCCCAATTTGGTGGCCAATTGTACCCCCCCATTTCTTCCATACACCCTCACCCATGAGCCTGCCGCCCGTCTCCACGAGACAAGCCAATACCCCGAGGCTGGCAATGATCCGCCTCCTCCGAGAAGGAACTCGCCCACCTGTCTTACACGCTTCTTGGCGAGCTCGTGCCGGCTCTCCCTCCCCCTTCCCCCTGGGGTGGGCAGCCAATTGCCACCAATGAACGGGGCTCCTGGCCTTAGCCGGGCTGGCGCAGCCAGGGGTCGAACCCCGGCCGCAGTAGACAACCTGCACTCCAGGCGAGTGCTTTTACCGTTACACCATCAAAGGTCCCCCGATTAAAGAGACATGGCTGGACCACCATTCCCCAACCTGCCAAATGACTTAATACACAAAAATGACCAGACAGCTCAAACTGCAGTATGGGGATAGAGGGGTTTTACCTTCACAAACATAACCACGCATTTCCCCAGTATTTTGCTGACAGGAACTTTGTTGAAGTAGTCACTCTTGAACACCTCTTTCTCTAGAAACTTGCGTGTGGCCAAATGGAAGGTCTCGTTGGGCCTGTAGAACCAGCAGCCATACAGCCATTTTTCACCTGCACAGGTAGAAGTGCACAATTAGGCAAGATTTAATCACAAGAATATTTTTCTGTTTAGAAAGAAACACCTCACCTAAAACAGGCGTATATCTCCATATATAGTTACATTTGGATGCTTAATATTTCAAGACAGGAATGTATTTAAAAATACAGAGGTTCATTCTTTTTGATGGGATTGAGTGTGTGTGCGTGCGCGAGTATCCTGAAATATAACGGTGCATTGGATAACTGCATGCTCAAGTTTATGTTATAATATGAATTTGATTGCACAGGATTGATTATTTCCTACTGTGCAATGGTTTTATTTTCCTAATATGCTGGTTAATTGTGATTTAACATCACCATGGTCCTAAGCATATACAGTTATCAGTCGTTGGGAAATCTATTCAGTATTTTGATTTCCTTTCACGCGTTGATGACTGTACGGTGTTTGGTGGGAGTGGGCTGGCAGTGTAGTGTACTGGTTAGGGAGCTGGGCTTGTAACTCAGAGGTTGCAGGTTCAATTCCCAGGTGGGGCACTGCCGTTGTACCCTTGAGCAAGGTACTTAACCTGAATTGCGTCAGTAAAACATCCAGCTGTATAAACGGATTGTATGTGAAGAAATGTAAACTGTGTAAGTCGCTCTGGATAAGAGCGTCTGCTAAATGCCTAAAAATGTAAAATGTAAAATGTGTCAGAAGACAGGAAGACGGCGCTGGATTGGTTACCGGCATCGTCCTGCCACAGGCGCTCGATGCAGACGATGTGCGGCTGCAGGGTCTGTTCGGCCGGCTCCACGTACACGTAATCTCCCACGTGGTACATGCTGTTCTCGAAGCTGCAGTCCTGGCTGTACGTGCGCTGTTGCCCTGACGACCAGGCCCCGCCCACCGGGTCCTCGCTTTTCTCTGCCTCTGCGGTGAAACGGATCGTCGGTTCATCGGTTCATATCCGGCAGACAAACAATCAACCCAAATTCTTCCAGTACACAGAAGAGTCAATCAAATGGTCAAATGATTTCACTTGTGCATTTATCTAGATTACGGCAAAAGGTCAACCTTGCAAAATAGAAACGCTTCATTAAAAACATTTTTTTAAAAATTGGAGATTGCAAGAAGCAGGGTTGTGAGAGCTATTGGGAGTAATCTGTTATGAGCAAACTTAAGTTTAATAATTGAGTAAGATCAGAGAACCTTGTATGTTCCACTGATCATTAATACATTTAATAAATGCTGAATTTGTCCCAAAGGTGTGACATGCGCCTGTGTGTGTGGCCGGGTTTAGGTTTATAATGATGTCATCATCCTAGAGAAGAGTATGGGGGGCGGAGCTGGGCCCCTTCTGATGAAGATGACATGGCTTCACCAAAGAGCTCAAATAAAGTATGTCCGTATTATTATTAGGTCTTTATGTGAATAAGCTTGGTACTGTAACTGCCTCTTCCTTCCCCAGGTCTCTCCTCAGAGTCAAACAATCTTCTCTATTTATAATCTTACTTTAACACACAATTATTTGAGGGGGGGGGGTGAAGGCCGGTGAAAGTAAAGGCACCTTTCTTCTCCTCCTCTCTCTTCAGCTTGTCCTCCTCCATCTCCTTGGGGAGTTTCTCCTTCTTCTCCTTCTCCACATCGTTGTGCAGGTGCTTGTGGGTGTAGCTCAGTGCGACCGAGAGCAGGATCTCCCCGTTCTTGCACAGCTCGTCGCGGATCTTGATGAAGAACTGCTGCAGCTCCACTGCATCCTCGAAGATCTCGGAGTCCGTCCTGCAGGCGGGAGAAGAGTCGGGTCGCGGTTAACACTCTGAGTTTGGCAGTCATCAGACATTATAAAAAATAACAATTTAATTTAATCTGAGCATCACTGTAATTGTACCAGAACTAGCTTTAAATTATTTATCTAAAGGTTCTTGCAATTGGCTGTATGTTGGCCCTTTTTTGTTTTCTTTTTTATAATGAAGTTAACATTAAAACGCTCAATTCCTAAAACGACATGGCGCTTCTTACCTTTTTAATGCACTTTTCCCATAAATATAGAACTCAACCAGCCATCAACACAACAATATTGAAAAACAGTAATGTAAAACGTAATATGAATTGTGGTATAAAATCATTTCTCCACTGACACGAGCCACGGAGCTTCCACACTTCCGAAAGAGCGATCCCGGAGTGAAGGCGCTAAAGTGAACGGTAAGCTGTGAGCTTGTCTCCTACCTGTGTAGCCGCCGGGCCTTCTCCAGCACCTCGAACATGTGCTCCTGGAACACGTCCAGCCTCTTGTAGCGGCCGTTGTCCACGTTGGCCCTGATGATCTCGAAGTTGAGCGGCGGCTTGGCGGGGCTGCCCGGGTCCCGGGCGGGGATCTCCGCCAGCGAGTCGCTGTAGCAGCGGCCCTCGTCGTCCTGGTGGCTCAGCACCGACACGAACAGGTTGTGCACGAGCTCCTGGATCAGCAGCGGCACGTTGGGCACGTGGCTGTCCTCGCCGCCCTCCAGGTCGCGCCGCGTCTCCAGCAGCACCTTGTGCAGCACCAGGGCGTCCTTGTAGATGAGCGACTCGGGCTCGTTGTAGGTGCAGGCGTTGTTGAACATCATGATGAAGTCCTCCACCAGCGAGTCCACGTCCTGGTACTTGTTGGCCATCATGTGGCTCTTGAGCTTCTCCATGTCGACGGGCTTCTTGATGGTGACGTAGTAGTCGGGCAGCTCGGCGCGCGAGGGCAGGCGCAGGAAGATGGCGCTGAGGCGCCGGCCGCGGGCGTCAGTGTAGCTCTTCACCGCCTCGTAGAGCTCGTTCAGCTTCTGCTGCAGCGGTGTCAGGTACTTGGACTTCTTGGGGGAGACGCCGCTCTTCCCTGGGGAGCGGGAGGCGGCCGTGATTGTGACAGAATCAAAAGAGAAAATGATCACCGTGATTATCATGTGTGAATGGACTTTAAGCGCTTCGAGATTTGTCTCGGCAGATGAGAAGCGCTATATAAATCGAATTTAGTATTAATTTATTACTTATTACTTTTTGTAAGTCGCTCTGGATAAGAGCGTCTGCTAAACGGCCAAAATGAAAATTATTCTCAATTTCAGAATGGAAACCAACATAGAATTGTAAAGAGAAATACGGTCTATTTAAACCTAATAAGACACACTACTGCTTTCCTGAAAAACACAAAACGTTGTGTTTCAAACGCTTGGAGAATAAATGGCAGTTAAAGCACCAAGCCGACTCGTTCACATAAGGACATACTTAATTTGAGCTTTGGTGAAGCCATATCCTCTTCATCAGGAAGAGGCCCCAGCTCCTTCTTCTTGTCCCGCATAACCTTCTCCAGGATGATGGCATCATTATACACCTAACCAGGGCCACACACACAGGCGCTCGTCACACGTTTTTATCACATTTATTACATTTATCAACGATGGAGTAATCAGAGTGGAACCTACACGTTTCTCTAATCTTAATTATTTAAAACAAAATAGGTTTGCTCATAATGGAGGGCTCCAAATAACTTCCAACACTGCCTCTTGAAATAAATTATTATTATTATTATTTTTAAATAATTTATATGTTGCATGGTCGACCTATTGCCTGAATCTAGATGGTTACAAAAGTACGGTCCCTGTATATTTGGCACAAGAAACGGTAAGTTTTTAATAGAAGGTTAAAGACCTGGGTACCCAGCTGAGGGGAATAATCGCATACTTCAACTACTAGCGACAAAACAAGTGCCGATGCGAATCTTTGCCCCGCCCCTCGATGCGAGACTGCCCTCCGATTGGCCGCCCACCTGAGAACCCTCCTCGTTGTAGTGGCGCGCGTTGCGGAACATCAGTTTCAGGTCGTCCACCAGCGCCTCCTCGGTCAGGTACTTGTCGGAGCGGATGTTGTGCTCGATGGTCTTCAGGTCTATGGGCTCCAGGATGATCTTGTAGTAGTCGGGGTAGTCCTTCTTGGACGGCTTGACCATGAAGAGGTCGCAGAGCCGCCGCCCGGTGGCCATGTCCCTCGCCTCGGTCACTGCGGCGTTCAGGCTCTTCATGCGGTTCTTCTTCGTGTTCTTTTTGTGGCTGCCGCGCGCCACCGGGTCGAGAAAACCACGTTAGGATTTTACCAAGAGCGCCGTAATGTGCTTCAAGGTTTCTTAATTATTTTTTTCTTTTTTATTATTTGTTTCAGATTTTCTCCCATTTTTCTCCAAATTTAGTAGCCTCTCTCGTATTGTGAGTTCGCTGCCGTAGCCCTGAGACCGGCAGTGACAAAGACGAGGTATCGTCTCCTCCGAGACGGCACTCGCCAAGCCGTCGACCGCAACTCCGGTACTCCAAAGCCACTCCTATATGCAGCGGACTCATGTCGGCTTCCCTCCCCCCTCCCTGGGGCGGACAGCCAATTGCCGCCCCCTAGTGGCACTCCCGGCCAGAGCAGACTCTGGCGCGGCCGGTGGAATTGAACCCCGGTCACAGTGGCCAGCGTCGAACGTGCTTCAAGGTTTCTTGACACGTTATCCGTATCATTGCATTTCATCATTAAAATTCATATTCATATATTCATTCAGGGGGAAAATTAGGCTCTCTTTTTGTCAAAAAGACAGTGGATAAGTACATAACTGGAAAGATAGTAGTTCGTTCAGCTGCACATTTTGGCAGGAAGTCCCCGCCAGCACAATGAGAGTCTGTACACTGAGAATGAAAGGGGTGAGGGAGGAATGCACACCCACCTCTTCTTCTTTGCACTGCCAGCGTCGGACGTGGTGGAGGACAGCATGCTGTCACCATCCTCCTCCTCTCTCAACAACTCCCTCTTTTTCAGCTGCAACACACACATATCAGACGTGGTGGAGGAGAGCATGCTGTCACCTTCCTCCTCTCTCAACAACTCGCTCTTTTTCAGCTGCAACACACACATATTCACAAACTCATTAATGTATCAGTTACCCATGTATGAATTGATTAGCTGGGAAGATTCCTGTAGACCTTGCTATTGGTCATATTATATACATCTGATAAGACGCAAACTGCTGAAGACAGTAATTTTACAGCCAAACACCACTAACTAATAGTCAACATATACAAATATTTTATTAGTATGAAACAAATCAATATCTATAGCTAATATTGCAAGGCTAGTTAATTAAGCCACTGATTGAAAACAAACAAAATGGAAAAACATATATAGGTATGTTTCAAAGGTTTTGATCAAATATAAACATAAGCATAACCAGCATAACCAGACCAGATATATATTTTTTAAACACAAGAATGTTTTCATACATACATATTTTGTTAAGAAAATTGAAATGCAGTGAAAACACAAAAGATGTGTCCAATTCTGGCTAGCATGTTTTTTTAACTCCCTGAAAATGTGACCCCTTCTGATCAGGCCAACCACTGACCTGTAAGACCTGCTGCAGCTTCAGCACGCGTTTGTAAATGCCGGAGTTGGGGACGTTGTAGCTCTTGGCATTCTCAAACATGAGAGTGAGGTCGGCATCCATCTGCTCCACGTTCTCATACTCGTTGTTCCTCATCTTCTCCCTGTGGACAGAAGAGTCTACGGCTCGTCTGATTGGACAGAAGGGTCTACGGCTCGTCTGATTGGACAGAAGAGTCTACGGCTCGTCTGATTGGACAGAAGAGTCTACGACTCGTCTGATTGGTCAAACTCGGGCCCACACTCAAAACCGATCGGCACCGTTATCACAGAGTAAGATGCAGTGCTGAAATGCCTATGGATTATCAGAAAACACCTTGTATAATTTTTTTTTTTTTTTTATTACCGAAAAGTCTAAGATGGCTAACAGCTAATAAAAATAAAACCTTCACTCTTCCTTAAATTCACTCTACTCCAGCGAACACAAAATGCCTGTACAATATTCAATAAATGAAAATAATTAACAATACTGAATAAATAAAACATGAAAATGTGTGTCTGAGACTGAAATTCGGTTTAAGAATGGTTGTGTCATTGGCGCGCATGCGTACCGGATCTGCTGCAGGGAAACGGGCAGCTTGATCTGCTGATAGTAGTCGGGGTATTCCTTGCGGGAGGGCAGCTGCAGGAAGGGCTCGGCGATGAGCTGCCCCTGGCTGTTGCGCCCGCCGCGCACCGCCTCGTACAGCTGGAAGATGGGGCTGCTCATGTCCATGCAGGACTGCATGCACTCTGCCTCAGACTCGCCCTCGTCATATCGGATGGCACCTGTGACACACAGACACGCACGCACGTACAGACAGACACGCACATGGACAGGTACAGACACACGAGCACAGAGAGAGGCACACATAGACAAACACAGACGTGGAGGCAAACGAGGAGTGAGATCACTTGAGAAATCGAACGCATCAAAATAGCATGGTTCTTCTAACACATGCTCATATTACAAAGGGGTTCTCATTTTGTAAGAGCTTGCGATTTAATCTGCCACTGAATGTGACCTCAATTTTCAGCATTGGACAAACAATTCTGAATGAATGAAAGCATATGATATAGGAAAAATACCTATATTGTTAACACCTATAAGTTGAGTTCTGATATAATTCATGGTTAGAATTTTAATGTGTCAGAATTGTACAAGACACAGGGTCCAAAGGCTAATGAATTGACTGACTAATGTATTTGAAGGGGGAAGGAAACCAATAATACTCTAAATCCACCAATTCACCATCATGCTCTACCTGTGTTTTAAGTGGAAATTAAACTGAAATACAAGTCTTCGAAATACCATTCATGCAAACGTCTTCAACATCAAATTGGTCATATGGGCAACACCTTATAGTAAATGCATGAATGAGTGAACAAGGAGGCATACCAGTGAGCAGTGCATCCTCATCACTCTCTGAGCCGTACTGCAGGGCTGTGGTGATGGCAGACAGGCGATCTCCCTGGGCAGACCTCCGGTTCCTGACACACACACAAGCACACACACACGCACGCACGCACACACACACACACACACACACACACACACACACACACAGGCACACACACAAGCACGCACAAAAACGATCATGTGACATTAGTATTCACCCAGCAATCAGGCCACTCATTTATTCAATGAATCAGGCTTTAGAGCCAGCTTCAAAATAAAAGACAACTGTGAGAAAGTTTTCAAAAATAAACAATGGTACCTTATGCGAAGGCTGGATTTAGTGGGCTCAGCGTGCTCAATTTCAGTCTTTCTCTGAATGAACATCTTCTTGATGGTGTTCGCATCCTTTACCGCAATAATGAGGGACAGCTTTTAACATTTTCAAACTAAAACCACCAATGTTTTTACATAGTTTTACACTTACATTACACTACAGGCATTTAGCAGACGCTCTTGTCCAGAGCTACTTACAGTTTACACAATTTCTAGCATGCTTAATATAAAATAAAATTTTACAAATAACATAAAGGCAAAAATGCATACACAAAGTATATAAATACATGCATAGATATACCTTAAAAACTTGTGATCCAGGTTCATTGTAGGTTTTGGCATTTTTCGTCAAAAGGTCTACGTCCTTGGCCATGGCACTGACACTTTTGTAGTATCCAATCTACAAAAGGATTCAAACACAATTAAGCGATGGAGCATCTCCAATATCTCTATGCAAGTTTGCGAAAGTAGATTAAGACCACAGACTGTTGAAGAGTGTGTGTGCGTGGGTGCGTATGTGTCAAGACAGCAATCAAAGCACGCTGCATCTTGCTGCATACCTGTATCCTCTGAGCAACCGCCCTCAGATCTATTGGTTCTTTTATTATGGCGTAATAGTCTGGGTAGTGCTGTTGGGAAAAAGAATGAAAGACATCAAAATATAATTACACATTTTTGTTAAATGCCACTATATACTTGCTTATATCAAATATAACACACAAGAAACAAAGTTTTAATAAAGTGATTCCTCAAAAAAAAGTCTACTATATATGCAAGGTAAAACAACTGCAATATATGGGGCCTGTGCGTTTTTGATGCATGTGTGGGGCTCGTGAAAATGGCCGCCGTTCTTACCACTTTGGAGGGCAGCTTCTGAAAGAGCTCACTGACCACACGCCCTGACGGTTCAGTGAAGGTCACAATGGCCTCCAGGAGCTGCTCCAGCACCTCCTTCAAACAGCTGGGCGGAGTCTGCCAATCAAATACGCACATGGAGCAGGCCACTACACTCAAGCAGTCACATGTGCAAACAAGGACTCGACACCCCGATACTGCGTAATGTTGATGTTTCCTCAAACACGTTTTCAACTGTAGAGCTGGATGGCTGACCAGATTGCTTACCCATCGCATCACCGACCACCAGAGCTGTAGCGTATGAAGTCCCATCGAATGCTAAAATCTTTACACATCAGGACAAACTAATTGGATTCAATCCAAAGTTAAACTCTGCGCTTCAGACTCCACATTACTTCAATTCTGTGGTTGTTTGCTCCAATCAGCAATGGAAGTGTAGCCCTTCCCACCTTCCATAGTCTTCTCATTACTTTTTATTTGTGCCACCGATGGAAGTAGCACAGCTCCACCACCTGGCCTGAGCTACAGGAGTGCTAGTTTTCACCTAGAGCAAGGGTGCCCAATAAAGGTCCTGGAAATACGCACCACCGCAGGTCCAGCGCTAATGCTTGAAGAACTGGGAGTACTGGATCCATAGGTTCAACTAAAGTGCTCAGATGGAAAACAAATCTCTGGAACAGGATAGGATAACCAATAAGCTATGAGTAAATGTTGCTTAATAAACCCAGTGATGACCCCCATCTGCACTTCTGACACATTTTAAATTCAGGAACCATGCCCTTAAGTCTGTACTCGTGCCTTGTAAAGGCCACCAGTAACCTATTATTAGAAAAGGTTTATTATGAGTTTTTAGTTAGAAGTACTAACTCTGTAGCCAGGACAGGATGTTTCCCCCTTTCATACCTGGTATGTATATGGTTAATAAGGTTTACAATTACATACGTTATTATGTCTCAGCCGTAACATTTATGTCCTGACTGAACAAAACTCTACCTCTTCCTCTGTGGAGGTTCCAGGGTTTTCCATTGTGTCGTCCCCATCGTCATCCTCTTCCTCATACTCCCCCCGCTGTACAAACTCGTTCTTTGTGCGCTGATAAAGCTCCCACAGTCTGCAGGCAGCTTTATACTCTGAGCTCTCAATCTATAGGAAGGAAACACATTTACGGTCTTATTATTACTGCCCATTGTAGCAAACACACAAAAAATCAACCTTGGAGGACCTTGGTTAGATATGTGAAAAGGGGTTAATGGATGAAAGACACTACACAAAACTCATGGTAATCACAAATTCCCATAACTGGCTTAAAATGGCTAAAGTGTTACCCTGTCAGCACGTCCACTATGTATTGTGTGTGTACAGTACTTAATTTCTTTTTTGTACATATTTCTGTATGTTTGGGAATACACAAGAAAGTGCTTTTCCCTGCAATTAAATGTTGTAAACAGCAGGAAACAATATCCTCCAAACTTAACAGGAGAACCCGCAATATTTTATAGATAGTTATTTAATAAATACTTTTTTTCCCAATAAATACTTCTTTTGATTTCATAATAATTGTGGCTATTTTATAGATAGTTATTTAATAAATACTTTTTTTTCCAATGTATTCCATGCAAATTGATTATGGCAGGCTCATACAGCACTCAAGCATTAACTTTGATATATGTTTTTAAATCAGGCCATTTGTTTTCCAGTAAATAGATTATTTATTGTATAATGATTTATTACATTGCTACTAATGTCGCTAAAACATTCAAACAATCTACACTCTGTTCCCTAGGCAGAGAATGAAACTAATACAGATAATGACTTGAAAGACACTGACATTCACACACAATTTTAGGCATGTTTATTAACAATATACAGTGGGGAAAATAAGTATTTCACCCCCTGCTGATTTTGTGAGTTTGCCCCCTTACAAAGAAAGGAACGGAACGGTCGGTCTATAAATTTCATGGTAGGTTCATCTTAACAGTGAGAGACAGAATATTTTTTTTAAATCCCAGAAAATCACATTATATGAATTTTAAACATTTATTTGTGTTTTATTGAGGAAAATAAGTATTTCACCCCCTAGCAAAACAGCAAGAATTCTGGCTCGCACAGACCGGTTATGTGACCAGGAGGCACACAGATTAGTCCTCTTACTTAATTAGTACTCCTAATTAAGTACTCGTTACCTGTATAAAAGACAACTGACCACAGAATCAATCAATGAATCAGATTCCAACCTCTCCACAATGGGCAAGACCAAAGAATTGTCTAAGGACATCAGGGACAAAATTGTAGACCTGCACAAGACTGGAATGGGCTACAAGACCATTGGCAAGCAGCTTGGTGAGAAGGAGTCAACTGTTGGTGCGATAATTAGAAAATGGAAGAAACACCAATTGACCATCAATCTCCCTCGGTCTGGGAGTCATGAGTCATGTTTTGCTAGGGGGTGAAATACTTATTTTCCTCAATAAAACACAAATAAATGTTTAAAATTCATATAATGTGATTTTCTGGGATTTCTTTAAATATTCTGTCTCTCACTGTTAAGATGAACCTACCATGAAAATTATAGACCGTTCCTTTCTTTGTAAGGGGGCAAACTCACAAAATCAGCAGGGGGTGAAATACTTATTTTCCCCACTGTAAAATAAACATCAGTTACCTTATCCAGGTTTCTTGTACCAATCACAAACAAACGCATTTGCATCGTGTGACGTTCTTGATCGGCATTCACGTGGTGTAACATCCCTAGTGTGTAAACCTTGTAGTTACCTTGTAGTAAGTTTTGGCGTTGTTGAACATGAGCTGAAAATCAGCAGTTAGCTGCTCCACATCCTGGTACTCCTCCATCTTCAACTTCTGTTGGATCTTCATCAGATCTATGGGCTGGGTAACCACTTCGTAGTAATCTGGCTGGTTCCTTCATAAGCAAACCAAAGACATGAACACAGGGGCTCTCTCAATCACGTGTCACAGTATCAAGAGATGGATCGGCTTGCATGTTAAGATCCCATAGGTGCATTTTCTCTGGGTATTAAAAGTAGCCCAGTTAAGGTTTTTGATTGGGTATACTAAACACTTATTCATGATTTAGAAATAAGCTTTGTTTGGCTGATTGCTAAATGCGTCCAAATACTTTTTGTGGGCACCATTTCTAAATCATTACTGAATCATCCATTAGGCTGAGATTAAATATATTTTAATAATTAAATTGGATGTGGGCTAGGCAAGTCTGGGAACCACTTCCTTAAAGGAATGGAAGCAATGAAAACTAGGTTTTAAATATGAATTAATTATTTATTTATTTTCCATTACCATAGTGCAAATACAGTTAGGCCTACATTTGGTAATGGGCATTGCATTTGGTGAGACAACTTGGCAACTTGAACGGTAACAATATGATTGCAAGGAGTTGTTCTGTACCTTCTCTTTGGTGCTCTAATGAACAGCTCACAGATTTGTCTCCCATGGTCATCCTTGTAATCTCGGATGGTGTTATACAGCTCATGACACACCGCAATCTGCACAGACAAGAACACAATCTCAGTCAATGCACTGTGCTAATACAATTATTCTGATCAACTACATCTAATAGAGCTGAAGTAGTAACAATTAGACATTGGACCAAATCTGAATTCGTCAGAGATCCAAAATGATCTAAATTAATGTATGTTTGTCTTTATTTTACACAATGTATTCTGGTTTGTATTAAATCTTATTCCTGGTACAACTAGAACTATTTTTTTCTGGAAACCTTAATCTTTGTTTAATATACAATACAAAAAATGATGTACAGAATAGAACCACTCATGGTCGTTCACGATCATTTAACTACACATGGACCCTTTGAATGAATCTGTGCAAAGGCTACTTCAAACAGCTGAATGTGTTACAGGGATGCTGCTATTTTCCCCTGAATGTAATTCAATTTTCGAGCGTGGTGGCTGTCGGTTTGAAAAAGGGGGGAAAACATTCGGAGACCCGCTTACTGGATCTACAGTGGGGACACTGGAAGCTCGTCTTCTTTTTCGGCTGCTTCCAGGGGTGGAAGAGGATGTCAGTCCCTCTTCGAAGTCCCCACCACTCACGCTACTGGAAGGGGAAGTGGCCCTTCGCCTTTTGGAACCCATCCGAGCAGTGCCTTTAAAAGATACACCAGACAGCAGTTATTAATTAATAGGTGAGCTACTGAGCTATGCTAATGTATGACATACGAGTCTGAGTGTTTCACTAAACAAAACAAAGATTTCGATTTACACCTGACATCCTCTATGACAGCTACCGTTATTTTGCTGTGCCAAACCCATTCCCATGATCAAGCATGCAGGCTAGCTAACTAAATTGCAATCAGCACCACATTGCAATTATAGCTACTTAGCTAGCCAATCAACGTTTGAAGCGAAATTATAGTGTCAGATATGCAAATTTCCGCTATACAACATAACGTAGATGAGATAACTACCACAAATCAAACTAAACTCGCTGCAGTGAATTTAGATGGTGGGTCTGATTGCTCGAACTCAAGATAACGTTCGCTAGCGGGTGGCAGTGCTAACACTTGGCACTCACAACACCAACATAGCTAGTAGCTAACTTAGCTAACGTTAGCCAGCAAAGTGCCCTCTAACAGTTAGCCGGCTATCACAATGAACAAGTCATTGCCAGCTAGAAAAGATACACTTCACGCACACATGGCCAGAACACTTCTTTATTAAGCCTAGTTACAATATTACGTTATTGAGCTATAACAACACCACCCTCCAAAGAAATGGCTAGCTGACGTTAGCCAACGCGCCAGCTATCACCCATATGCAAAATAATTTCGTCGACGTGAAAAGCTAGCCAACTGTAGATCTAGGAATACCTTTCCCTATGACAAAGTGACGTTACTGTAGAAAACTAACGTTAGTTAATTCTTCTCTGGGTTTTTGTCGCCCGGTCTACTTAACTAGCTACCGGCAGCAAAGGGCGCAACTCGACCAGCCGTTAACTGACAAAAACAAAGACAAATGAGGAGCGCAGCTCAGAAGCCGATCCAGCCCATAGCTATTTTTATCGGCAAGCTAACAGGAAATCACCAATAACTTGCCTATAATTCAGGATTAATATAGAAAACGATACATGAACTCACCCGTGTAAAGGAAGGAGTAAATGACTAATGGGAATATGTGTAACTATATCGCAAATGAGTAAAGGCTTACCTGGACCCTTGACAATAGTGTTCGCGCGAGAGAGCTAGTTTGCTCTACTACTAGCTTGCTAGATAACTCCTCCTCCTCCTCCTCTCTCTGGCTGTAACAGGAAACGGAAGTCGGACATTTTACAGTCTTCGGCCTCCTGTGTCACACGTGGGGAAGAAAGCGGTCCTGTATACAGCCATGAAACGTCCAAGTAAGTTCACCGTTCAACCCCGAGTCAAGTTGAATTATTTCGAAAATTATTTGTAAGGGAATTATGCATTTCTGTTATATATCCAGCATCGATATATGGATACCCGCTGTTTTTGTACGAATTACAGTGCGCTAGCAGTTAGCCTGCTCTTCTGTTCATTAGCGAGTTGGCTAGCTAATCAGACCTTTTAGTTGATCCAACTAACGTTATATTCACTCCTGAAACTTTTCAGTAATGCCAACTTATAAAACACACGTCTAACGCATTTAGCCATGTAGCTTACTTTTATGATAATTCAATCTATGTTGCTGAATAGCCTGATATGTTCCTTTTTTCCAGAGCTGAAGAAGGCTAGCAAACGCATGTCATGTTCGAAACGGTACAAAATACAGAAAAAGGTAGGTATATTTTCATATCAATATGAAATGTATCAGTAGCTAAGCTTTATGTACCTAGTTGTCTCTACCATGCGAGCTAGACCCGGATTTACTGAACAGAATATTCTTGTTCTGTGATTTTAGTTATTTAATGCATTCACTTCTGAAGTATTCACGCCACGTTTAGCTTAGCCTGCTACTGCCCTGAGATGAAACAGCGGAGTGCGTTCTCGTTGGCTATTGGCAAGCCCCTGTAAATTAACTCTTAAGAATCCCCGTTCACCAAATCAATTCCAACTCTAGAACTGGCTCTGGACCATTCTGAGCCAGTGACTTAACTGATCATATGGTGCTGGCTGTGTAGATGCATGCAAACTGAGTCATTTTTTAAATCAGGTTCGGGAGCACATCAGGAAGCTACGGAAAGAAACAAAAAAGAAAGGCACATCAAAACGGGTAAAGAAAGATATGGGAGTTCCGAGCATTGCACCTTTCAAAGAGGACATTTTGCGGGAGGCAGAACAGCGAAAATTAAAGGTAAGTCCATTCTGCTTGGATTGCGAAGTTGTCACTGTCCTCCGAAATATTATTTCCTGAAATGAATGCAAAATGGTTATATCTCAAACCACCAGTCCTTAGCTTGTGAATGGTATTTGCTGTCCAAGATGATCCACTGTGTCAGTCTGCAACTTTACCCCTGAACTTCCATCTCAATAGCAATGGAATATCACCATTGGAACATTAAAAAATAATATTTGAAAACATTGTATACCTGAAAGCACAATTTGATTGGGATTGGGAATTCATTTTACAGTGTATGAGACCACACTCTCTGTACATTATTGCAACAAAGTTTAGAAATGAACACTCAATACAAAGGCAACATTCTTATTTTAAAATTCAAATCACATAATCGTCATTGCCAAGAATAACCAGTTTCATACAAGTTATACAAAGGCTTTGGATATAAGCTGGATGGATATAAGCCTTATAGATATTTATTTACCAACATGTGGCGTGTTACTGCATTTATACATCCATAATATTGGTTGTGATTAGGGCTGCCAGGCTGATCAAAATCCCAAGCCAAGGTGATGTAATCTGCCAAAAAAGCCATGGTGTTGCGCAGCCAAAATAAAACCAATTCCTACAACACTTTGTTCCAGGGGGCGGAAAAATGAAAACTGCTATTTAACAAACTAGTTACTAAGGAAACATGTTGTCATTCCAGCTCAGGAAGGAGTCTATCTTGCTGTTATAACTCAAATTGTGTGTTCAGCCAAAATGTCAGTTGGCTTTTAAATCCCACAAGCCAGTGAGAAATCACAATTTGGGCAATTTGAGTCGAAGCTGGCAACTTTTTTATCGAAGGCTTCTGTATTACTGTTATTGTAGCCGTATTCTGAACATTATCATTCTTATCCCTGTCATTTGCTGTTGGAACATTGGGAGACAACATGGAACACATTAATAACTTGTATTCCAACTCTCAGCTTGAAGAACTTAAACAGAAAAAGAAGCTTGAGAAACAACAGGGACGCGAACGAGCACAGAAGAGAAAGAAAGCGACCCAAAGCAGTGAATCTGAACCCAAGGCCAAAAAAGCTAAGAAGGTGAGACCAGTGTTGGAGACACACTCATGGCTGCTTCAAATATACATATGGCAGTTAAAAAAAAAAAAAAAGCATAATATTCATCCGATTTTTGCAGGAGACGAGTTTGAATCATCCAGAGAAATCATCTGAGAAATCATCTGGCAATAAAGATAAATGTTCCAGAAAGTTCCTTTGCAGTGAATTAAATAAGGTGAGTGAAGCACTTACCACGGCCAAGTCAGTCAGCAGACCAATGGTTAGCTGTGGTCCTTTAAAAAAAAAAAATCTAAACGTTTTTGGGGCTAATTTGCCCAAGCCCTCATGAATTTCCAACACTGCTGTGAATATGTATGCATTTGGTTTCTACAGGTCATCAGTGCCTCCAATATCATTGTTGAGGTCCTGGATGCCAGGGACCCGCTGGGCTGCCGCTGTCCACAACTGGAAGAGGCGGTTTTGAAGAGTGAAGGAAACAAGAAGCTTCTGTTCGTCTTGAATAAGATTGGTAAATCACCTGTCCGCATTTGACAAAGTACATTGTTTCTGATTTCAGAAACTCTTGAGATTTTAACGTGTTTTAACTGTGCCAAGAAATTGTGGTTCATGCAGAACAGTGGTGTTTCCACCTGGGAGGTGTGGAAACACTTCTGAGTGATTACCAGGGTAAGGTTAATCACTCATCCAGCCAGGTCAAATTTTGTCTTCTGTGCTGCTGATGAGAAATGAGGAAAATATAAAATGTCTTGATTTCCAATGAAGACTTTAATCCAACTCTGATCTCTGAGCACTTCCAGACTTTGCAAGTGGGTTGCATAGGTGAGCGGTTTTTGAAGGAGTATACACCTAATTTGGGTGTTCCCAGGGATTTTAAAATTATTTTTCTGAATAAGATTGGTAAATCATCTACCCATGTTTTTCCTGAATTCATTTGGCTCATTTTAGCTATGTTTAACAATATTTGTTTAAAAAAATTTGGCAAGTAAATGTGTTTACCCATCTTAATTTTGGGTTGGATGTTACCGTTTGTAAGAATAATAAGAAGACGGTCCACTTCTAATTCACTGCCCTAATGTCATTCCCCCCAGATCTTGTACCAAAAGAGAATGTGGAGAGGTGGTTACAGTACCTGCAGCGCGAGTTTCCTGCTGTGGCCTTCAAAGCATCAACACAGCTACAAGACAAAACAGTGGTATGTGTGCATGATGGGTAGAGTGGAGTCAAATGTTTTCGATGAATAATATGCATGCTGTTATAGTGTGCAATGTTGTGAATAAAGTAAACCATATGTGCATTAGTTGCAACCATTTTCACTCCACGTATTGATTAATTGCAGTTATTGTTCATTAAATGTGTCGGATCAAGGAACACACACTTTGTATTGAACTTAAATTATGTATTTGTAGCAAGAAAGGAAGAAAAGGGCTGCAGCCGGAGCAGTTGACCAGACTAAAGGAGTCACCTCTTTCGGGAACAGTTGTCTTTTGCAGTTTCTGCGTGATTATGCTGATGCCCAGGAGGGTGAAAATATTATCAAAGTTGGTATTGTCGGTAAGATGATTTCCTAATGAATAATTTTACCTTATTTATTTTTTTTTTTTTTTGTATTCTGTCCATTTTTTAATTCTAAATCAAAGTGGATGCCACCCCCAAAAGAGTGCAATAAAATAAAAATTCTAGTATTTCAGCTCCATTTATTAGTATTTAATATGTTTGTGCCTGATGAGAAAGGATGACTCAAACGATTCTGAAATCAGTGAAGACTTCAATAATCCAACTCTGATCTCATCTAAGTAGTAATAGTCAGTCTCTGCTGGCTGTTGATGTGCACGTCCCCCTTGCTTCTAACTGTCATGATTCCACCTCTCAGGTTTTCCCAATGTGGGGAAGAGCAGTGTGATCAACAGCCTTAAGGGCATCCGGGCCTGCAACGCTGGAGTTCCACGGGGAACAACAAAGTGAGTGAACTCCTGGGGAAAGGAGGAGGAGCAGACTTATTTGTCCTGTTATTTGGGGCCACAGTGTAGTGTAATGGTTAGGGAGCTGGGCTTGTAACTCAGAGGTTGCAGGTTCAATTCCCAGGTGGGGCACTGCCGTTGTACCCTTGAGCTAAAGGTACTTAACCTGAATTGCTTCAGTAAAATATCCAACTGTATAAATGGATTGTATGTAAAGAAATGTAAACTGTGTAAGTCGCTCTGGATAAGAGCATCTGCTGAATGCCTAAAATGTCAATGTAAATGTCCAGCGAGGGTCACTGGTGTGGGCCCTGGGCCTGAAGGATCTAGGCCTGAGGTGCCCCAGGTGGGACAACATTGTTTAACACTGGAGGGGAGGCTCCTAACCTCAGTTGTGCTTGTAAAAGTCAAGCACTTTAAGTGGGTCATACAATATTGTGGGGGTGTAAAGTTGAGAGGCCCTTGGTTAGGTGACGTCTGTCACCCAAATGAATGAAGAACTGTCTATGGTGGTCCTTGACCTCCTTTAGTTTTGCATTATTGATAGGTGGGATGGTGCTTGTGTTTCCAATTCACGGTTGTTTTTCCCCATCTTGAATCATATCTGTCGGAAGGAATCTTGTCACATAGTCTACCTCTCTACTTCCTTTCAGATGCATGCAAGAGGTGAACGTCGCTAAGAATTTAAAGATGATTGACAGCCCTGGTATAATAGCATCACAATCTAACCCTGCCGTTTCCATGGCACTGAGGAGTCTGCCGGCACTGGAGAAACGGGAGAATGCCCTGGATGCAGTCAGAGCCCTGCTTAAGCACTGTGACAAACAACAGGTAACACTCATGATGGCCAATTTCTGTGTTTGCACCTTGTCTGCAGAAGCTCTGGAAGGAGTTGAGGCTTTTTTCATTCCAACATTTGTCCCAACAAATTCCACATGAATATCCTCAATCATCATTTTTATTCCAGATTATGCAGTATTTGCAAATATGTTGTGTTATGCAAGTATACCATACGTATTCAATTTCCGTGAACTTCAGAAATGGCTTTTGCCAGCAGCACTGTCACTACCAATATTTGCTGTACCAATATTGAATGGTTTATTGAAGTCGTGACATTTTTAGTCACTATAGTAGTGAATAACTAAGTGACTCAAGTCATGCTTCTGAAAGAATATTCAAAATTTGAGGTATGTGAACCTGAAGATTGGTATACATTAACTTCTTATTTTAATACATTTTGATGTAACAAAGATGAATAAAATGTGCCTCCACCACAGGATGCCATAATTTTCTGTATTCAAAAGCCTTTCATTCTTTTTACCTGCCATGCTGCCTTTATACAATTTATGGCATGGAAATGTACATGAACATAATATTTGAATGTTGTGCATTCTAACTGAATTTAATTATTCTCTTCTAGATAATGCTTCAGTACAATGTTCCTGATTTCAGAAACTCCTTGGAATTTTTGACGTGTTTTGCCAAGAAACGAGGGTTCCTGCAGAAAGGCGGTGTTCCAAACACGGGGCAAGCTGCCGAAACATTTCTGAGTGATTGGACAGGGTAAGGTTAATCAGCCATCATCCAGCCAGGTCATATTCTGTGCTGCTGACAGAGAAATGAGGAAAATATTACAAGTCTTGAGTTTCCAATGAAGACTTTAATCCAACTCTGATCTCTGGGCACTGCAAGACTTTGCAAGGGGGTGTTTGTATGTGTGTAGCACAGACCAAAGGTGATCTACAGATGAATCTGATGAATGTACAGGTAGCTGCCTAAATAAGGGAATCACCAACATAGTGTCTAAATAGGATGCTGGGCTGCCATGAGCTACCAAAACAGCTTCAGTGTGCCTTGGCATAGATTCCACAAGTGTCTGGAACTCTATTGGGGGCATGCAACACCATTCTTCCACAAAAACGTATTATCATTTAGTGTTTTGTTGATGGTGGTGGAAAACACTGTCTCAGGCTGCCGCTTCAGAATCTCCCATAAGTGTTCAATTGGGTTGAGATCTGGTGACTGAGAAGGCCATGGCATATGGTTTAAGTCATTTTCATGCTCATCAAACCATTCAGTGACCACTCATGCCCTGTGGACAGGGCGTTGTCAATCAGGAAGAGACCATTCAGGATAGAAATGCTTCACCATAGGATGAAGGTGATCACTCAGAATGTTTTTTAATTTATTGGCGTTTACCCTTTAAAGGGTCGATTGGACCTAAACCATGCCAGGAAAATGTACCCCACAACATAACAGAGCTGCCAGAACCCTTAATTTACTTGAGTGTTTCCTTTGTTTTGCCAGTTGCCTGTATATTGCATAGGTGAGAGGTTTTCCAAAGGGGTATATTTTAAATATTTTTAGGGGAAAATGGAGAGAAAAAAAGCCCTTTCTATGCGATCATTTGAAAGGTGGCATTTTGGCTTTCTCTTCCAGGGCTAAACTAAGATATCATTCCAAACCCCCTGAGAACCTCGGCCTTCCTTCATATCTCTCGGAGACCTTGGTGACAGAAATGCAGAAGGGATGGGATATGAACAAACTGAATCAAGGAAACACAGGGACCCTTAACAGTAAGTCAAAGGTTCTGAGTGTGACATCATTTGGAGGACTTGTGGAAAGCCACCCATTGACCCAAGATGGCACAAACAGACTACAGCCACAAACGGGCTGGGTGAGTGAGGTGTGGCTGTGACAGTGATGTTCTTGTTCTTGACCAGGTATGAAGTTTTCCATCGTAGCAAGCAGCATTGTCCTGAACTCCAGGGGTCCCACGTCTGGCCTCATTGGTGAAAGTGAAGGTCTCGAGACAGTGGAGGCGATGGAGGAAATGGCGTGCCAGGAAAAAGAGGCCTTTGATGACAAGGAGGTGAGTCGTTTTATGAGTGCGAGTGTAGTATAACAGCGTTGGCCCTGAAGCTTGGTTTTTTAGACTGCAAAAACTAGGAGGGCAGTGGAAAGGGGATGTGACTAATGTGCTAATGTACAAATCCATACTAAACTAAATGCATGTGATTATGTAATATATATGCCATTTAGCAGGCGCTTTTATCCAAAGCGACTTACAGTAGTGAATGGATACATTTTCAGTATATGTGGGCCCCAGTGGGGATTGAATCCACAACCTAAGCGTTGCCAACGCTGTGCTCTACCAACTGAGCCACAGAGAACCACATAATACTATGTGACACATTTTATGCCGTCTCCAGTATTACGTTTTTTCCCCGTCATGGTAGGCGGATGGCTTAATTTTTATATATTTCAGTCTTTTCTTTTCCCTTCCCTTTCCTTTCCATTTTATTTGTTGTGTGTGTGTACCTGAGCTTGCTTTGATTGAGCATTTGTATTTCTCACAATCTATAGCATATAACTGTCTGGTGGTCATCAATCTAATGTTAATATTACATGTAAAGGTCAATGACTAACTGGCTAAGCTCAAACTCAATATAAAAGTGGTCTTGGAGGAGTAGCATTGAGAAACATTAGTCTGCGTTGCTTCAAAAAGCAACAACAGACGTTTTTATAAGCTTATATCTCTGGATAGTAGGTGCTGCTTCACTTGAGGTTCTGAACGTCAAGCAGGGGTAGTTAAGGGTACTTAAGACCGATGATGCCAGTTCTCTTTACAATTCCCAGAATTAAAAACCTCGCCATTTGTGCTTATCTGGAATGTAACCATATAATACATTTTTGCCTCAGCCTGACTTGGTGAGTGAAGAAAAACACCAGCAAGAAGAAACAGAAAATGGAAAAGAACCACAAGAGGAAACACCAAGTTCACCAGGTTAAGGGGCATCCTAATAACATCACTTTTTGTACCCTGACATGCATGCATGTTGTGGTCACAAGTCATTCACAAAAATTTAATTCTGATCTTGTTTCTTTGTTTGACAGGGCGTTCAGCAAAAGTGAAGTTCCAGCCCATGACTGTCAACATAGACCTGTCCTCAGTGCAGAACAATGATGATGCATATGATTTCAACACTGATTTCAAATGAGGAGTCTTTCAATCCTGTGCCATTTTTAAATTGGACACGTGTATATTGACCAGTCAAATTATTCCTGTTCAGGTTATAAATTTCACTGTAGTTGAAATAGGACCTCAGATGCATTATTCTATTAAAAAAATATTTGTAAACAATTGTGTACAGTTTTCTATTAATGTAACCATTTCAATGGATGCAATCTTTTCTTATCAAAGGGTGACCCGTTATTAGATATTTTCTTTTAATCAAGCATTGAAAATGTGAACATATGAAGGTGTACTGTACATGGTTTGTGTAAACATTTCTTCATTTGTCTGAAGATAAGTGCTGTCAATTGCTGCAACTTTTCAAATGAATTGCTGCATATGTGCTTGAGGAAAACATGATTTTCATGGCATTTGAATAACCAACAAAAAGTGTTATGGTTTGGTCATTCTTTCAGTCAATATTGAAATGTGTATATCCACTTTATGCAGAAAGGTGCAATACAGCAAATGGCTACACGGAATGATTTCAATTATAAAATCTGCAAATTGGAAACCATCAATCTGGCTAATGGTATGTTTATACGATGATCGAGAACTGCAATAAACAGCCATCTGTGTCTATTTTTGTTTTTAACCGGCAGAAACCGAGGAATTGCTTGATTTCACTTTCCTTTGTGTGTCCATGTCTTTTCCCATCACTTCATGTCTTCTGCTCTTTCTAGTGCACAGGTCTCAAACTCATTTCATCGAGGGCCGAGTGTGTGCAGGTTTTTGTTGCAACCAATGCACTACACCAGGTGATTTCACTAATTGGCTCACTTCAACTAAGGAGGGAACCTAATTGAAATCACCTGGTGTAATGCATTGGTTACAACAGAAACCTGCACACACTCGGCCCTCGATGGAATGAGTTTAACACCCCTGTTCTAGTGCATTAGGAAATGTGATTGCTGAACTAATATGAATTTAACAGCATTTTGTGCAACTGAACCATTTCAATATAGGCTGGCAGTGTAATGGTTAGGGAGCTGGGCTTGTAACTGAGAGGTTGCAGGTTCAATCCCCAGGTGGGGCACTGCTGTTGTACCCTTGAGCAAGGTACTTAACCTGAATTGCTTCAATAAAATATCCAGCTGTATAAATGGATTATATGTAAAGAAATGTAAACTGTGTAAGTCGCTCTGGATAAGCGTCTGCTAAATGCCTAAAATGTAAATGTAATATATGCATCTTTGAATATATATTTGCTTGTTTGCCTTCATGGTTGTCCTCCATGGCAGAATGTAATGGATTTGTATATGGACAGTATTTGTATCTGGATAAGTGCTACCATTTACGGTCCTCATTCTTGGTTTAAATACATAAATACCAGATTTTTTAAAGAAGCCTATCAGAGTAAACCAATTTCCACCCTAATTTTTGGTCCATAAACTATAGTTCCATCCATAAATAGCCTATTTGTTTAGAAATTATTGCTCGTTACTGAAACTCAATGGTGTAGTCAATGTATCAGCATTGTGTGGCTATTGAAGTAATTGCCTATCAATCTGATCTGTTGCTTTTACAGTGTCATGCAAGACACATTAGGTTCAAAATAAATTCGATTTTTGCATGTTTACATTAATATGTGTGTACCTGTGCTCGACTTGATTGAGGATTTGTATTTCACACAATTAATAGTAGATAAATGGTGGTCATCATTCTAATATTAAATTAAAAGGTCAATGACTAACTGGCCAAGCTCAGTTTGGATCAAACTCGATATAAAAACCGGTGTTCGAGGAGTAGCATTGAGACATAGCATTATGTAACATAACAAAGTGAGTGAATGCCTGGGGAAAGGAGGAGGAGCAGACTTATTTGTCCTGTTATTTGGGGCCACAGTGTAGTGTAATGGTTAGGGAGCTGGGCTTGTAACTTAGAGGTTGCAGGTTCAATTCCCAGGTGGGGCACTGCCGTTGTACCCTTGAGCAAGGTACTTAACCTGAATTGCTTCAGTAAAATATCCAACTGTATAAATGGATTGTATGTAAAGAAATGTAAACTGTGTAAGTCGCTCTGGATAAGAGCGTCTGCTAAATGCCTAAAATGTAAATGTAAATGTCCAGCGAGGGTCACTGGTGTGGGCCCTGGGCCTGAAGGATCTAGGCCTGACGTGCCCCAGGTGGGACAACATTGTTTAACACTGGAGGGGAGGCTCCTAACCTCAATTGTGCTTGTAAAAGTCAAGCACTTTAAGTGGGTCATACAATATTGTGGGGGCGTAAAGTTGAGAGGCCCTTGGTTAGGTGACGTCTGTCACCCAAATGAATGAAGAACTGTCTATGGTGGTCCTTGACCTCCTTTAGTTTTGCATTATTGATAGGTGGGATGGTGCTTGTGTTTCCAATTCACGGTTGATTCATCTGTCGGAAGGAATCTTGTCACATAGTCTACCTCTCTACTCTACTTTCAGATGCATGCAAGAGGTGAACGTCGCTAAGAATTTAAAGATAATTGACAGCCCTGGTATAATAGCATCACAATCTAACCCTGCCGTTTCCATGGCACTGAGGAGTCTGCCGGCACTGGAGAAACGGGAGAATGCCCTGGATGCAGTCAGAGCCCTGCTTAAGCACTGTAACAAACAACAGGTAACACTCATGACGGCCAATTTCTGTATTTCCATCAATCAGACCTTTATGGTAGTGGCTAGATGGAAGCTACTGAGTGAAAGGCATATGACAGCCCACCTGGAGTTTGACAAATGGCACTTAAAGGACTCTTAAGAGCATCAGGAAAAAGATTCTCCGGTCTGATGAGACACAAATTGAACTTTTTGGCCTGAATGCCAAGTGCTACCATAAAGGTCTGATTGATGGAGTGCTGCACAGATGTTTGTCCTTCTACCAGGTTCTCCCATTGCTGCAGAGGAACTCTGAAGCTCTCTTAGAGTGGCCATTGGGTTCTTGGTTACCTCCCTGACCATGGCCCTTCTTGCCCGGTTACTGAGTTTGGCCAGGCGGCCAGCTCTAAGAAGAGCTGTGGTGGTTCCAAACTTATTTTGGAATTTTTGGAAGCTGTGGTGGTTCCAAACATTTTTAGTCACTATAGTAGGGAATAACTAAGTGGCTGAAGTCATGCTTCTGAAAGAATATTCAAAATTTGAGGTATGTGAAACTGAAGATTGGTATATATTAACTTCTTATTTTAATACATTTTGATGTAACAAAGATGAATACAATTTGCCTCTACCACAGGATGCCATAATTTTCTGTATTCAAAAGCCTTTCATTCTTTTTACCTGCCATGCTGCCTTTATACAATTTATGGCATGGAAATGTACATGAAAATAATATTTGAATGTGTTGCATTCTAACTGAATTGAATTCTACTCTTCTAGATAATGCTTCAGTACAATGTTCCTGATTTCAGAAACTCCTTGGAATTTTTGACGTGTTTTGCCAAGAAACGAGGATTCCTGCAGAAAGGCGGTGTTCCAAACACGGGGCAAGCTGCCGAAACATTTCTGAGTGATTGGACAGGGTAAGGTTAATCAGCCATCATCCAGCCAGGTCATATTCTGTGCTGCTGACAGAGAAATGATGACAATGTTAGGGTTTTTGAGTTTCCGATGAAGACAAATCCAACTCTGATCTCTGGGCACTGCAAGACTTTGCAAGGGGGTGTTTGTATGCGTGTAGCACAGACCAAAGGTGATCTACAGATGAATGATGAATGTACAGGTAGCTGCCTAAATAAGGGAATCACCAACATAGTGTCTAAATAGGATGCTGGGCTGCCATGAGCTGCCAAAACAGCTTCAGTGTGCCTTGGCATAGATTCCACCAGTGTCTGGAACTCTATTGGGGGCATGCAACACCATTCTTCCACAAGAAATTATTATCATTTAGTGTTTTGTTGATGGTGGTGGAAAACACTGCCTCAGGCTGCCACTTCAGAATCTCCCATAAGTGTTCAATTGGGTTGAGATCTGGTGACTGAGAAGGCCGTGGCATATGGTTTATGTCATTTTCATGCTCATCAAACCATTCAGTGACCACGCATGCCCTGTGGACAGGGCGTTGTCAATCAGGAAGAGACCATTCAGGATAGAAATTCTTCACCATAGGATGAAGGTGATCACTCAGAATGGCTTTTTATTTATTGGCGTTTACCCTTTAAAGGCTGTATAACTGAATAACTAAGTGACTCAAGTCATGCTTCTGAAAGAATATTCAAAATTTGAGGTATGTGAAACTGAAGATTGGTATATATTAACTTCTTATTTTAATACATTTTGATGTAACAAAGATGAATACAATTTGCCTCTACCACAGGATGCCATAATGTTCTGTATTCAAAAGCCTTTCATTCTTTTTACCTGCCATGCTGCCTTTATACAATTTATGTCATGGAAATGTACATGAACATAATATTTGAATGTTTTGCATTCTAACTGAATTGAATTCTTCTCTTCTAGATAATGCTTCAGTACAATGTTCCTGATTTCAGAAACTCCTTGGAATTTTTGACGTGTTTTGCCAAGAAACGAGGATTCCTGCAGAAAGGCGGTGTTCCAAACACGGGGCAAGCTGCCGAAACATTTCTGAGCGATTGGACAGGGTAAGATTAATCAGCCATCATCCAGCCAGGTCATATTCTGTGCTGCTGCCAGAGAAATGAGGACAATGTTAGGGTTATCTGAGTTTCCGATGAAGACAAATCCAACTCTGATCTCTGGGCACTGCAAGACTTTGCAAGGGGGTGTTTGTATGTGTGTAGCACAGACCAAAGGTGATCTACAGATGAATGATGAATGTACAGGTAGCTGCCTAAATAAGGGAATCACCAACATAGTGTCTAAATAGGATGCTGGGCTGCCATGAGCTGCCAAAACAGCTTCAGTGTGCCTTGGCATAGATTCCACAAGTGTCTGGAACTCTATTGGGGGCATGCAACACCATTCTTCCACCAAAAATTATTATCATTTAGTGTTTTGTTGATGGTGGTGGAAAACACTGTCTCAGGCTGCCGCTTCAGAATCTCCCATAAGTGTTCAATTGGGTTGAGATCTGGTGACTGAGAAGGCCATGGCATATGGTTTAAGTCATTTTCATGCTCATCAAACCATTCAGTGACCACTCATGCCCTGTGGACAGGGCGTTGTCAATCAGGAAGAGACCATTCACGATAGAAATGCTTCACCATAGGATGAAGGTGATCACTCAGAATGGCTTTTTATTTATTGGCGTTTACCCTTTAAAGGGTCGATTGGACCTAAACCATGCCAGGAAAATGTACCCCACAACATAACAGAGCTGCCAGAACCCTTAATTTACTTGAGCGTTTCCTTTGTTTTCCCAGTTGCCTGTATATTGCATAGGTGAGAGGTTTTCCAAAAGGGTATATTTTAAATATTTTCAGGGGAAAATGAAAAAAAACGCCCTTTCTATGCGATCATTTGAAAGGTGGCATTTTGGCTTTCTCCTCCAGGGCTAAACTAAGATATCATTCCAAACCCCCTGAGAACCTCGGCCTTCCTTCATATCTCTCGGAGACCTTGGTGACAGAAATGCAGAAGGGATGGGATATGACCAAACTGAATCAAGGAAACACAGGGACCCTTAACAGTAAGTCAAAGGTTCTGAGTGTGACATCATTTGGAGGACTTGTGGAAAGCCACCCATTGACCCAAGATGGCACAAACAGACTACAGCCACAAACGGGCTGGGTGAGTGAGGTGTGGCTGTGACAGTGATGTTCTTGTTCTTGACCAGGTATGAAGTTTTCCAACAACATGAATATCCTCAATCACCATTTTTATTCCAGATTATGCAGTATTTGCAAATATGTTGTGTTATGCAAGTATAGCATACGTATTCAATTTCCGTGAACTTCAGAAATGGCTTTTGCCAGCAGCACTGTGATTTTACACTACGTTATTATAATCACGGTACTATATCACATACATTGACTCAGGCGTAGCGTGGGGGGTGCGAGTGGTGCAGTCGCACCAGGCGCAAAATTTCGAGGGGCAAAATTTAAGAAAACGTTAAAAAACGTTCCGAGGGGCGCAATTATTTCCTCGCGCACCCCCCGTGCAGGGGGTTCCGAGGGGCGCAATTATTTTTTCGCGTAGCACCCCCCCGCCCCGTCGACAGAAAATGGGGCGCCGTTTACGTGGCTCGCACCGGGTGCTGGCAACCCACGCTACGCCACTGCATTGACTTCATACGTGGATATGGTTAAGGTTTTACTGCCACCTACTGTCTGAAAGATACATATATTTAAATATACTTAATTACGTTTCCTTAAAATAAATTAAGCAACTAAAGCAATTAACGTTGCATTTATTTCACAATAAAGCATAACATATTACTTATATCATACTGATACATACACACTTACTAATGTCGTATTCCATGCCCCTTGTAGCTTATGTAGCCTATTACATACTATTTCCAACGTACAATCTGTGATGTGTTTCATTTCTACCAGAACTCCACAAATTCATGCCTTTGTCTACGCCGAATTTCCCGACCGAACCCAATTCAGCAACAAAGTGTAATTCTAATTGTAAATGAATTTGTTGAACGTGTTGTATGACTCTTAACGCCACTCAATAAATGTTACATCACCCCGAAGCAATTTAACGCGTCTTCGTAAACAACACTAACAGGGGTTACATGATTTGCCATTTAGATATTGTTTGCTGGATACATGTGTTTGAATGGACACGTCATTACTGTACGTGTCGGTGAACCTGTGGACCTTTATTTACCACTACAGCAAAGTTGAAAAAATAGTTCACGGCGCGCGAGAGAGCCTTTCAAATATAATGCAGGTATCAGCACAGAATGTCAACTGTCAACGGCCCGATAGGTACACTCAGGGCAATCCTTTAAATACAACTTATTTACCTTCAAAACGTACAGAACGCACAGACGCATTCATGCGCCAATGTTTTCCTTCCATGTGCGTTCGCGACTCCTAAACTATAGCAACCCGAGCATATCATTTCTGTGTTTTGTCAGTGGTTGAAATGTGCACGTGTTAAACAGTGGAAGTGTGTTAAAACCGCTCCAAACTCTTACCACGTATCTGAATTTGTACTCATGCAACTAGCTACGTGCCCAGTGCATTCACGGCCACACGCAGGATTCCGTACACGTTTGAAAGGTTCGTCAGCACCTCGGACAACATTCTAGCAACAGGTTAACAAGATCAAGAAAGCTGGCTACAAAACAGCCGTTTGGATACAACAATGATTGTTTAATGGCATGCACTACCTTTATCGTAAAATATAATTATTTAAACGGAACAGTGTTGATGCCTTAAATGGCCTTAGTCACTGAGTGCCTCGTCATTTCGATGTTGCGCCTTCTAAATAACGGTCCTGCGGATATTAAATGGCCTTAGTCACTGAGTGCCTCGTCATTTCGATGTTGCGCCTTCTAAATAACGGTCCTGCGGATAACGATCCACAGTAAGTAAGCCATTGTAGTTTCGGACTTGTCTTGCCGTTTTTTGGGGGGTTGTCACATTGTGACAACCCCAAAAAGCGGCAAGACAAGCAGGGGAAATGTCACTATCAACGGCTCGATAGGTACACTGTTCTGTTACTGAACAAACATTCCTAAACGCGAAGTAAAACTTCTAAATGCATATATTCGATTTTACACTACGTTATTATAATCACGGTACTATATCACATACATTGACTCAGAGGCGTAGCGTGGGGGGTGCGAGTGGTGCAGTCGCACCAGGCGCAAAATTTCGAGGGCGCAAAATTTAAGAAAACGTTAAAAAAACTACCTTTTTGCACCACGGACCGGTTCCGAGGTTAACAAGATCAAGAAAGCTGGCTACAAAACAGCCGTTTGGATACAACAATGATTGTTTAATGGCATGCACTACCTTTATCGTAAAATATAATTATTTAAACGGAACAGTGTTGATGCCTTAAATGGCCTTAGTCACTGAGTGCCTCGTCATTTCGATGTTGCGCCTTCTAAATAACGGTCCTGCGGATAACGATCCACAGTAAGTAAGCCATTGTAGTTTCGGACTTGTCTTGCCGTTTTTTGGGGGGTTGACACATTAAAATGTGACAACCCCCCAAAAAACGGCAAGACAAGTGCAGGGAATGTCACTATCAACGGCCCGATAGATTCAAGATTCAAGATTTTTATTTGTCACATACACACACGGGGTGTGCAGTGAAATGGAAAGTGACAATGCTCAACGAAAAAAGTGCAAAAGTACACAGTATTTACAGTAAAAAGACAATAGAATTATTACAAAAATTAAAGCAATACAATATATATAATTATTACAATAAGTACAGCAAGAGCTCTTATATAAAAAAACAACAACACAATATATACATTAAGAGCACTTGGAAATGGAGGAAATATGTGTGGTCATTACGTGTGTGTGTGTGTGTGTGTGTGGGTGTGCATAAGAGGGCAGTGTGTGTGTCTTGGTGGGGGCCCTGGTGAGGTCAGAGTTCACAGTCCTGATGGCCTGAGGAAAGAAACTCTCAGTCTCAGTCTGTTTTGGCAGGCGTGACTCACGGAGGCGCTTGCCTGACCGCAGCAGCTGAAACAGTCCGTTGTTGGGGTGGTGAGGATCCTTCATGATCCTGCGGACTCTGGTTCTGCACCTCCTGGTGTATAAGTCCTGCAGGGTGGGGAGTGTAGTTCCAGTAGTGCGTTCAGCCGAACGCACTACTCTCTGAAGAGCCTTCCTGTCCTGAGCAGAGCTGTTGCCAAACCAGGCGGTGATGCTTCCGGTCAGGATGCTCTCTACAGCTCCAGAGTAGAAGGACTGAAGGATCCTCCGGGAGACTTTAAATTTCCTCAGCTGCCTGAGGTGGTAAAGGCGCTGCCTCGCCTTTCTCACCAGAGTGTCAGTGTGTGCTGTCCATGTGAGGTCTTCGGTGATGTGGACCCCCAGGTATTTATACCTGCTCACCCTCTCCACAGTGGTCCCATTAATCCCCAATGGTGAGTACGTCCTCTGTTGTTGTTTTTTCTTCCTAAAGTCCACAATCAGCTCCTTAGTTTGGTGACATTCAGGGAGGCTGTTGTCTTGGCACCAGAGTGACGGATCAGCAACTTCCTCCAGGTAGGCCTTCTCGTCGTCGTTTTTTGGAGATCAGGCCCACCACCACTGTGTCATCCGCAAACTTAATGATGGAGTTGGAGCTGGACCTGGCCACACAGTCATGTGTGTACAGGGAGTACACTGTTCTGTTACTGAACAAACATTCCTAAACGCGAAGTAAAACTTCTAAATGCATATATTCGATTTTACACTACGTTATTATAATCACGGTACTATATCACATACATTGACTCAGAGCGTAGCGTGGGGGTGCGAGTGGTGCAGTCACACCAGGCGCAAAATTTCGAGGCGCAAAATTTAAGAAAAC
Source organism: Aldrovandia affinis (assembly GCA_029706075.1). Classification (NCBI taxonomy): domain Eukaryota; kingdom Metazoa; phylum Chordata; class Actinopteri; order Notacanthiformes; family Halosauridae; genus Aldrovandia; species Aldrovandia affinis. Next base: position 453,572 of record JAINUG010000305.1, on the reverse strand, counting down.
GTTAAAAAAACAACCTTTTTTGCACCACGGACCGGTTCCAAGGTTAACAAGATCAAGAAAGCTGGCTACAAAACAGCCGTTTGGATACAACAATGATTGTTTAATGGCATGCACTACCTTTATCGTAAAATATAATTATTTAAACGGAACAGTGTTGATGCCTTAAATGGCCTTAGTCACTGAGTGCCTCGTCATTTCGATGTTGCGCCTTCTAAATAACGGTCCTGCGGATAACGATCCACAGTAAGTAAGCCATTGTAGTTTCGCACTTGTCTTGCCGTTTATGTGACAACCCCCCAAAAAACGGCAAGACAAGTCCGAAAACTACAATGGCTTACTGTGGATGGATATCACTGAGATAACGATCAAGTCAAGTCTGACTCGTCTTAATTTCAAGTCCGAATAATTTCATTACAACTGTATTCTAAACAAGTCAATAAACCACAGTTGGGCTTCGCTACTAACAAAACTACAAAAATAATTACATAGGCTACGTGTTGTGGGGTTTAAGTAGCCTACTATTGATTTTAAACGAAAGTCTAATTTAACTCACATATGCAAGCTATCAATCGAAGTTTAACCCTCTGAGGTCCGTGCTAAGCTTTGAGATGGTTTTTGATTTTGGCATGGTCTGATATTTTTCTCAATTTCATCAACTTAACACACACTTACTCCAAAGTGTTTGATATTTTTATTTGAAGGACAATCACAGCTTCATTTGTATGCCATCAATAGTTTGGTCAGTATCATATGCAGCTTGTAAATAGATCTACAAACACACAAGTTAAAAATAGTTAATTTTTCTGCTGTCACAAAAGTTGTGAAAGCACACACTAAACTATAGTGACGAATTGTTTTGCCAATGTGCGTTTGTCTATCAAGGTCTTGGTTATGTAAGGGTGTGAAAATAGTTTAGCACATCTGAGATCTAAATTGAAAGAATATTCAAAATTTGAGGTATGTGAAACTGAAGATTGGTATATATTAACTTCTTATTTTAATACATTTTGATGTAACAAAGATGAATACAATTTGCCTCCACCACAGGATGCCATAATGTTCTGTATTCAAAAGCCTTTCATTCTTTTTACCTGCCATGCTGCCTTTATACAATTTATGGCATGGAAATGTACATGAACATAATATTTGAATGTTTTGCATTCTAACTGAATTGAATTCTTCTCTTCTAGATAATGCTTCAGTACAATGCTCCTGATTTCAGAAACTCCTTGGAATTTTTGACGTGTTTTGCCAAGAAACGAGGATTCCTGCAGAAAGGCGGTGTTCCAAACACGGGCAAGCTGCGAGAACATTTCTGAGTGATTGGACAGGGTAAGGTTAATCACCCATCATCCAGCCAGGTCATATTCTGTGCTGCTGCCAGAGAAATGATGACAATGTTAGGGTTATCTGAGTTTCCGATGAAGACAAATCCAACTCTGATCTCTGGGCACTGCAAGACTTTGCAAGGGGAGGTGTTTGTATGCGTGTAGCACAGACCAAAGGTGATCTACAGATGAATGATGAATGTACAGGTAGCTGCCTAAATAAGGGAATCACCAACATAGTGTCTAAATAGGATGCTGGGCTGCCATGAGCTGCTAAAACAGCTTCAGTGTGCCTTAGCATAGATTCCACCAGTGTCTGGAACTCTATTGGGGGCATGCAACACCATTCTTCCACAAAAAATTATTATCATTTAGTGTTTTGTTGATGGTGGTGGAAAACACTGTTTCAGGCTGCCGCTTCAGAATCTCCCATAAGTGTTCAATTGGGTTGAGATCTGGTGACTGAGAAGGCCATGGCATATGGTTTAAGTCATTTTCATGCTCATCAAACCATTCAGTGACCACTCATGCCCTGTGGACAGGGCGTTGTCAATCAGGAAGAGACCATTCAGGATAGAAATTCTTCACCATAGGATGAAGGTGATCACTCAGAATGGCTTTTTATTTATTGGAGTTTACCCTTTAAAAGCTGTATAACTGAATAACTAAGTGACTCAAGTCATGCTTCTGAAAGAATATTCAAAATTTGAGGTATGTGAAACTGAAGATTGGTATATATTAACTTCTTATTTTAATACATTTTGATGTAACAAAGATGAATACAATTTGCCTCCACCACAGGATGCCATAATGTTCTGTATTCAAAAGCCTTTCATTCTTTTTACCTGCCATGCTGCCTTTATACAATTTATGGCATGGAAATGTACATGAACATAATATTTGAATGTTTTGCATTCTAACTGAATTGAATTCTTCTCTTCTAGATAATGCTTCAGTACAATGTTCCTGATTTCAGAAACTCCTTGGAATTTTTGACGTGTTTTGCCAAGAAACGAGGATTCCTGCAGAAAGGCGGTGTTCCAAACACGGGGCAAGCTGCCGAAACATTTCTGAGTGATTGGACAGGGTAAGGTTAATCACCCATCATCCAGCCAGGTCATATTCTGTGCTGCTGCCAGAGAAATGATGACAATGTTAGGGTTTTTGAGTTTCCGATGAAGACAAATCCAACTCTGATCTCTGGGCACTGCAAGACTTTGCAAGGGGGTGTTTGTATGCGTGTAGCACAGACCAAAGGTGATCTACAGATGAATGATGAATGTACAGGTAGCTGCCTAAATAAGGGAATCACCAACATAGTGTCTAAATAGGATGCTGGGCTGCCATGAGCTGCTAAAACAGCTTCAGTGTGCCTTGGCATAGATTCCACCAGTGTCTGGAACTCTATTGGGGGCATGCAACACCATTCTTCCACAAGAAATTATTATCATTTAGTGTTTTGTTGATGGTGGTGGAAAACACTGCCTCAGGCTGCCACTTCAGAATCTCCATAAGTGTTCAATTGGGTTGAGATCTGGTGACTGAGAAGGCCATGGCATATGGTTTATGTCATTTTCATGCTCATCAAACCATTCAGTGACCACTCATGCCCTGTGGACAGGGCGTTGTCAATCAGGAAGAGACCATTCAGGATAGAAATTCTTCACCATAGGATGAAGGTGATCACTCAGAATGGCTTTTTATTTATTGGCGTTTACCCTTTAAAAGCTGTATATTGAATAACTAAACTCATGTCAGAAAGAATATTCAAAATTTGAGGTATGTGAAACTGAAGATTGGTATATATTAACTTATTTTAATACATTTTGATGTAACAAAGTTTACAATTTGTTTTGCCACCACAGGATGCCATAATGTTCTGTTGCAAAAGTTTCATTCTTTTAGGCTGCCTTTTACAATTTATGGCATGATTTTAATATAATGTTTTGCATTCTAAAAAAAAATTCTTCTCTTCTAGATAATGCGATGTTCATTTCAGAAACTCCTTGGCATTTTGGCTTTGTCTTGCCAAGGCTAAATTCCTGCAGATATCATTTCCAAACACCAAGCTGCCGAAACATTTCTGGTGATTGGACAGGGTTTAATCACCCATCATCCAGCCAGGTCATATTCTGTGCTGCTGCCAGAGAAATTATGACAATGTTAGGGTTTTGAGTTTCCGATGAAACTGAATCAACTCTGATCTCTGGGACCCTGCAAGACTTTGCAAGGGGGTGTTTGTATGCGTGTGCACAGACCAAAGGTGATTTGGAGGAATTGAATGTACAGCCAGCTGCCAAATGACCCAAGATAGTGTCTAAATAGGATGCTGGGCACAAAAGGGCTGCCAAAGTGGCTGTGGCTGTGACAGTGATGTTCTGTTCTTGACCAGGTATGAAGTTTCCAACAACATGAATATCCTCAATTAGTGTTTTTATTCCAGATTACACTGCAGTATTTCAGAATCTCCCAAATATGTTGTGTCTGGTGACAAGTATAGCATATGGTTTATTCAATTTCTCATGAACTTCAGTGATGGCTTTGCCCTGTGGACACGTTGTCACTCAGGAAGAGACCATTCAGGATAGTTCTTCACCATAGGATGAAGGTTCACTCAGAATGGCTTTTTTATTTTATTGGCGTTTACCCTTTAAAGTCTGTATAACTGAATAACTAAGTGACTCAAGTCATGCTTCTGAAAGAATATTCAAAATTTGAGGTATGTGAAACTGAAGATTGGTATATATTAACTTCTTATTTTAATACATTTTGATGTAACAAAGATGAATACAATTTGCCTCCACCACAGGATGCCATAATTTTCTGTATTCAAAAGTCTTTCATTCTTTTTACCTGCCATGCTGCCTTTATACAATTTATGGCATGAAATGTACATGAACATAATTTTGAATGTTTTGCATTCTAACTGAATTGAATTATTCTCTTCTAGATAATGCTTCAGTACAATGTTCCTGATTTCAGAAACTCCTTGGAATTTTTGACGTGTTTTGCCAAGAAACGAGGATTCCTGCAGAAAGGCGGTGTTCCAAACACGGGGCAAGCTGCCGAAACATTTCTGAGTGATTGGACAGGGTAAGGTTAATCACCCATCATCCAGCCAGGTCATATTCTGTGCTGCTGCCAGAGAAATGATGACAATGTTAGGGTTATCTGAGTTTCCGATGAAGACAAATCCAACTCTGATCTCTGGGCACTGCAAGACTTTGCAAGGGGGTGTTTGTATGCGTGTAGCACAGACCAAAGGTGATCTACAGATGAATGATGAATGTACAGGTAGCTGCCTAAATAAGGGAATCACCAACATAGTGTCTAAATAGGATGCTGGGCTGCCATGAGCTGCCAAAACAGCTTCAGTGTGCCTTGGCATAGATTCCACCAGTGTCTGGAACTCTATTGGGGGCATGCAACACCATTCTTCCACAAGAAAGTATTATCATTTAGTGTTTTGTTGATGGTGGTGGAAAACACTGCCTCAGGCTGCCACTTCAGAATCTCCCATAAGTGTTCAATTGGGTTGAGATCTGGTGACTGAGAAGGCCGTGGCATATGGTTTATGTCATTTTCATGCTCATCAAACCATTCAGTGACCACGCATGCCCTGTGGACAGGGCGTTGTCAATCAGGAAGAGACCATTCAGGATAGAAATTCTTCACCATAGGATGAAGGTGATCACTCAGAATGGCTTTTTATTTATTGGCGTTTACCCTTTAAAGGGTCGATTGGACCTAAACCATGCCAGGAAAATTTACCCCACAACATAACAGAGCTGCCAGAACCCTTAATTTACTTGAGTGTTTCCTTTGTTTTGCCAGTTGCCTGTATATTGCATAGGTGAGAGGTTTTCCAAAGGGTATATTTTAAATATTTTCAGGGGGAAATGAAAAAAACCGCTCTTTCTATGCGATCATTTGAAAGGTGGCATTTTGGCTTTCTCTTCCAGGGCTAAACTAAGATATCATTCCATACCCCCTGAGAACCTCGGCCTTCCTTCATATCTCTCGGAGACCTTGGTGACAGAAATGCAGAAGGGATGGGATATGACCAAACTGAATCAAGGAAACACAGGGACCCTTAACAGTAAGTCAAAGGTTCTGAGTGTGACATCATTTGGAGGACTTGTGGAAAGCCACCCATTGACCCAAGATGGCACAAACAGACTGCAGCCACAAAAGGGCTGGGTGAGTGAGGTGTGGCTGTGACAGTGATGTTCTTGTTCTTGACCAGGTATGAAGTTTTCCATCGTAGCAAGCAGCATTGTCCTGAACTCCAGGGGTCCCACGTCTGGCCTCATTGGTGAAAGTGAAGGTCTCGAGACAGTGGAGGCGGTGGAGGAAATTGCGTTCTAGGAAAAAGAGGCCTTTGATGACAAGGAGGTGAGTCGTTTTATGAGTGCGAGTGTAGTATGACAGCGTTGGCCCTGAAGCTTGGTTTTTTAGACTGCAAAAACTAGGAGGGCAGTGGAAAGGGGATGTGACTAATGTGCCAATGTATAAATCCATACTAAACTAAATGCATGTGATTATGTAACACATTTTATGCCGTCTCCAGTATTACGTTTTTTCCCCGTCATGGTAGGCGGATGGCTTAATTTTTATATATTTCAGTGTTTTCTTTTCCCTTCCCTTTCCTTTCCATTTTATTTGTTGTTTGTGTGTACCTGAGCTTGCTTTGATTGAGCATTTGTATTTCTCACAATCTAGATAACTGTCTGGTGGTCATCAATCTAATGTTAATATTACATGTAAAGGTCAATGACTAACTGGCTAAGCTCAAACTCAATATAAAAGTGGTCTTGGAGGAGTAGCATTGAGAAACATTCGTCTACGTTGCTTCAAAAAGCAACAACAGACGTTTTTATAAGCTTATATCTCTGGATAGTAGGTGCTGCTTCACTTGAGGTTCTGAACGTCAAGCAGGAGTAGTTAAGGGTACTTAAGACTGATGATGCCAGTTCTCTTTCCAATTCCCAGAATTAAAAACCTCGCCATTTGTGCTCATTTGGAATGTAACCATATAATACATTTTTACCTCAGCCTGACTTGGTGAGTGAAGAAAAACACCAGCAAGAAGAAACAGAACATTTAAAAGAACTACAAGAGGAAACACCAAGTTCACCAGGTTAAGGGGCATCCTAATAACATCACTTTTTGTACCCTGACATGCATGCATGTTGTGGTCACAAGTCATTCACAAAAGTTTAATTCTGATCTTGTTTCTTTGTTTGACAGCACGTACAGCAAAAGTGAAGTTCCAGCCCATGACTGTCAACATAGACCTGTCCTCAGTGCAGAACAATGATGATGCATATGATTTCAACACTGATTTCAAATGAGGAGTCTTTCAATCCTGTGTCATTTTTAAATTGGACACGTGTATATTGACCAGTCAAATGATTCCTGTTCAGGTTATAAATTTGAAAATGTGAACATATGAAGGTGTACTGTACGTGGTTTGTGTAAACATTTCTTAATTTGTCTTAAGATAAGTGCTGTCAGTTGCTGCATCTTTTCAAATGAATTGCTGCATATGTGCTTGAGGAAAACATGTTTTTCATGGTGCAATACAGCAAATGGCTACACGGAATGATTTCAATGATAAAATCTGCAAATTGGAAATCACCAATCTGGCTAATGGTATGTTTATACGATGATCGAGAATTGCAATAAACAGCCATCTGTGTCTATTTTTGTTTTTAACCGGTAGTCAAGGCAGAAACCGAGGAATTGCTTGATTTCACTTTCCTTTGTGTGTCCATGTCTTTTCCCATCACTTCATGTCTTCTGCTCTTTCTAGTGCACAGGTGTCAAACTCATTCCATCGAGGGCCGAGTGTGTGCAGGTTTTTGTTGCAACCAATGCACTACACCAGGTGATTTCACTAATTAGCTCACTTCAACTAAGGGGGGAACCTAATTGAAATCACCTGGTGTAATGCATTGGTTACAACAGAAACCTGCACACACTCGGCCTCGATGGAATGAGTTTAACACCCCTGTTCTAGTGCATTAGGAAATGTGATTGCTGAACTAATATGAATTTAACAGCATTTTGTGCAACTGAACCATTTCAATATAGGCTGGCAGTGCAGTGTAATGGTTAGGGAGCTGGGCTTGTAACTGAGAGGTTGCAGGTTCAATCCCCAGAACCCTTGAGCAAGGTTTAACCTTTGCTTCAATAAAATATCCAGCTGTATAAATGGATTATATGTAAAGAAATGTAAACTGTGTAACTGGATACGTCTGCTAAATGCCTAAAATGTAAATGTAATATATGCATCTTTGAATATATATTTGCTTGTTTGCCTTCATGGTTGTCCTCCATGGCAGAATGTAATGGATTTGTATATGGACAGTATTTGTATCTGGATAAGTGCTACCATTTACGGTCCTCATTCTTGGTTTAAATACATAAATACCTGATTTTTTAAAGAAGCCTATCAGAGTAAACCAATTTCCACCCTAATTTTCGGTCCATAAACTATAGTTCCATCCATAAATAGCCTATTTGTTTAGAAATTATTGCTCGTTACTGAAACTCAATGGTGTAGTCAATGTATCAGCATTGTGTGGCTATTGAAGTAATTGCCTGTCAATCTGATCTGTTGCTTTTACAGTGTCATGCAAGACACATTAGGTTCAAAATAAATGTGATTTTTGCATGTTTACATTAATATGTGTGTACCTGTGCACGACTTGATTGAGGATTTGTATTTCACACAATTAATAGTAGGTAAATGGTGGTCATCATTCTAATATTAAATTAAAAGGTCAATGACTAACTGGCCAAGCTCAGTTTGGATCAAACTCGATATAAAAACTGGTGTTAGAGGAGTAGCATTGAGAAACATTAGTCTACGTTGCTTCAAAATGCGACAGCCGTTTTTATAAGCTTATTTTATCTATAGTACGTTACCTGCTTTTACCTGAACGTCAAGCAGGGGTAGTTAAGACCGATAATGCCAGTTCTCTTTACAATTACCTGTATTAAAAACCTGGCCATTTGTGCTCATCTGGAATTTAACCATATAATATATTTTTACCTCAGCCTGACTTGGTGAATGAAGAATAACACCAGCACACATTCATAAACCGAGTTTTTCCCGTTCACCGATTTTTTTAAGTAGGCCTACCGAAAATGCTGGACAATAGCCTACATTTATTTGAACAGAAAACTACAAAACAATTGTCTTCATCTTCATTTTTGGTTCATATCACAATATTTATACTTTGATTAAGAGGGGTAAGTGTTTTTTCCTTTTCATATATTTATACAACTCCAAGTACCGTTAATTTGTGGTCTCCCTTGCACATTTTGTACAGGACTTGCGCAGACAGCTCAAACAGGGTCCTTCATTCACTACGTATACTTATTCAGACCAGAGACGTCTGTTCAGACAGGGAAGCGTGAACATTCGATGTATTGTTTTGATTTGTGAACCGCCATTGTGTTTGAATATAAAAATGCAGGCCATATTCAATTCCATTCCTTCACACATGGTAAGATTTATTTTCATATATTACTGTGCATTTATGTAGCTCCTCGTTAAAAGGCGTTGAACAAATGATTTGACCAGCTAGCATACGTTACAGAGAAACCGGATGCTGCGATATTTTCGCGTATTGGAAATATAATTTTCAGGAGTTTATAAAACCGAAAGCAAAAAGATGTAAGAAGCAGTGTGGCACCTAAATATCTAGCCTATCAACCTTTCCAGTGATGCACAGTATGGTTGTGAATAATACGTACACTTCTCTAAATGTTTACATTACTGTGAACTGAAATGACTTCTCGTCATTTCACTGTCAATAACATTGTACCGTTATGCACTGGAGCGAACGTTTTATTGTGTGGTGTTCCCCCTTTTAGGACTACAGAGGCCAAAAACTCGCAGAACAAATATTCCAAGGAATCATACTAATTTCTGCAGTAAGTGGCTTCATCGTAGTAGCACATAATACTATATTGAATTAAATATAGTAATATTTTGTTGAACAAGTTTCTGTTGCATGTGCTTTTTTTCGCAGATAATCGGGTTTATTTATGGCATGATCATTCAACAATTCGGATGGACAGTATATATAGTATTGGCCGGCTTCGCTGTCTCTTGTGTGGTGAGTTACTTTTTAGTGAAATATTATGTAGGTAGCCTATACATGATGTATAATGCATTCACTGCACACAAGGGCTATGAGAGTAATTAACCTTTCATATCAATATAATTAATAATTATTATCAATTGCAGCTCACTCTTCCTCCCTGGCCCATGTATCGGAAAAATCCCTTGACTTGGCATCCTGCGCTTCCGGACTCACCGGGCGACACTCGAGAAAACGCTCCAGAGATTCAGAAGAAGCAAAGGAAACACAAATAGAGCATCGTTATCCATCCACGTAAAAACGGAGACATTTTGATTTTGTTAATTTTTATAGAAAATGTAATCTGTGAAATACCTACCAATGCCTATCTGTTCAATAAACACAAATGTAATGGACGGTTAAGATTTTTCCTAATCTAATAAATGTTGATGTCAAATGGGAGTTTTCTGTAGCATTTCCTTTAGCCATAGTTGGTATCTTAGGATTCTTGTGTCTATTAGAACTTACCTACCACATACAACCATGGGGAATGTCCACAAGCAAAACAAAAAACAAAGTTAACACCTCTAATTGTGTTCAAGCAGCAATATACAGGTAACTGCCAAAACACAAAGTGTCTCAATAAGCCATTTAGCCACCACAAGCCACCAGAACAGCTTCATAGCACCTTGGCATAGATTCTACACGTGTCTGGAACTATATTGGAAGGATGCAACTCCATTTTTCCACAAGAAATGCCATCATTTGGGGTTTTGCTGATGGTGGGGGGAAACACTGTCTCAGGCTAAGCTCCAGAATCTCCCATAAGTGTTCAATTGGGTTGAGATCTGGTGAATGAGACAGCCATGGCATGTGGTTTACATCATTTTTATGCTCATCAAACCATTCAGTGACCACACAGTGCCCTGTGGGTGGGGGCATTGTCATCCTGGAAGAGATCACTCCCATCCGGATATAAATTATTCATAGGATGAAGGTGATCACTCAGAATGGCTTTGTATATATTGGCCTTGCCAACAGAGGGGTTGAGTGGACCTAAACCATGCCAGAAAAATGCACCCCACACCATAACAGTGCCGCCAGAACCCTTTACAGTGGAAAACAAGTACTGGGCCTGTAGGTTTCTTTTGACGTGCCACACATGCATTTATCTGCTTGTTGACAACAGGGTGAAGGATGACTCATCTGACCATATGACTTTTCCATTGCTCAATAGAACACTTTCTGTGTTCTTTGTACCAATTTACTCACAAACTTGCATTTTTAGGTGTAATAAGGGATTTATGCACTGCAACTCGACCATAGTATCCCTCTGTGAAGTTCTCGACAGACTGTTGTTCTTGATGAAACTGCCTGCTCACATCTTAGATTGATATTTGCAATCAACTGATTCAGTTGCTCATCATCTTTGTCTTGCATCTCGTACCAATGCATGACATCACGGTTGAGTATGCTCTTTCGACCACAGTTGCCCCTAGTTTTCCTTCAGACATCATGCTAATGTCACCTTAGCCACTCTTCCTCCTGAAACCTCAACAAGTTGAGCAGTCCTCGTCACTGAAGCTCCTGCCAAACGTGCCCCAACAATCACCCCTCTTTCAAAGTCAGAGATCTCTTTTTCTAGCCATGGTAGCCAAAATAATGGACAACTGAGAAAATGACCATTTTCACACATGACCTTAAGCATGATGGGATGTTAATTGCTTAACTCAGGAACCACACCTGTGTGGAAGTACCTGCTTTCAATATATTTTGTATCCCTAATTTACAAGTGTTTCGTTTATTTTGTTAGTTACATGTGTTTATATATTTATATGCAGATACAATACAAGGTTGATTTTATACAGCCTTGTTTGCTCATCTTCATCAATAGTGTGAATAATGTTGGAGTTGAATATATGTATATATATACATATAATCAATTTACTTTCCTTCTCCATTGTTTGCTGGAGGAAAGCTTCATCCTATGTTCTCTACACTCTCCTAGTTTAAAATCATCATTAATTTTACAATCATCAATAATACAAGAAACTAGCATTATTCATTGCCTACTTAAAGTTAATAATTTAAATTGCTCATAAAAACCTGAACTAGGATCAGATTAAAAGATTTCTACCTCAGGGGAAAACTATGTCAAGGAAAGATACTAAGAAGGCCAAATAAACCATAACTGACATTTCATCTGGAGTGTTACCCTCCTCTATGCTCCTGGTTCATGGATCCAGTAAAATGTAGAAGAGAAGAGAAGCCCTATGCACCCTGTATGTGTTTGTAAACAATATGTCATATCCTGGGATCGGTGAAGTTATAGACTTAGTCATCCTTTAAAACAGCAAAATTAGAAATACTTTGTAGTGTTTGTACCACCATTCTTATTGTCATAATCAACTGAAAGAAAAACATTTAAAACAATGCAAGCATGACAGGATCTACCTAGCATATTGGGTTATGTACACTACCGGTTGTAATGAGATGACTACAGACTCCATTGGATGCTTCCTATAAGACATAAAGAGTATGCCATGCGGTTTAACACACAACAGTGCCCCCTAGTGTCCTGGTATACTAGGCAGTATACTATGCATATCATTACACCGGTCAAAAGTTTTAGAACACCCCCATTTTCCAGTTTTTACTGAAATTTAAGCAGTTCAAGTCCAGTGAATAACCTGAAATGGTACAAATTGTAAGCGGTAAACTGCCAGAGGTTAAAAAAAAGGTTTAGGTTACCAAAAACCAAAAAATAATGTACATTTCAGAGTTATAAAAATAGGCCCTTTTCAGGGAACAAGTAATGGGTCACGCTTCCTCCTCCATGTTTGACAGTTGGTGTCACACACTGAGGAACCATCCTTTCACCTATTCACTGGCCTGCAAAAAACGTTCAAAATGTAAGATTTAAAATGTTGATTCATCGGTCCATAAGACCTTCTTCCAGCCTTCAGTAGTCCACTGGCGAGGCTTCATGGCCCAGGCAAGCCTCTTTTTCTTATTTTGCCATCTTAGCAATGACTTTCTTACTGGCACTCGACCTGTCAAACCTGCAGCTGGAAGTCTTCTCTTCACAGTTGAAACTGAGTCTTCCTTACTTCGACCAGTGTTGAAACTGTTGTCCTGTAAGCCGCCTATCACGCAAGCTGTTGACTCTCAGAAACCTGTCTTCTGATTTTGTTGTGGCTTTGGGTCTGCCAGACCTCTTCCTGTCAGAGTTTCCTCCAGTTTCCAAGTGCCTTTTGATGGTGTAGGAGACTACTCACTGCCAAACAATTTACATTATTTTTCCTTTGTACCATTTCAGGTTATTCACTGGACTTGAACTGCTTAAATTTCTGTAAAAACTGGAAAAGGTGGGGGGTTTAAAACTTTTGACTGGTAATGTACGTCTTCCAGAGACTTTGTTCATTGTGGTCGACACAATAATGGTATTGAGGTATTTTTTGTCTACAATTTTCCCCTGCTGTTGTGGATATTCAGGGTCATTATCAGGAGCTACAACGAACCCCTATGAAGATTTTGTTTTACAGTCTTGCACGTTTTCCCATTACATATAATTGTTTTTCTATGACCTATATTTTATTAGTGTTACTTGTTTGTTAACGTTTGGAACACTATACTTAAACAGTGTACGCAAACTGTAAAACCACTTCCGCATAGTGGCAGTCAGAGCTGCGATTGTAAACGGCTTCGCTTACCATCGTTGTTTTGGTTCTTTAGCGCCACCGTATGAGTTGGCAAAGCTTTCGAGTGACTTCTCTTTGCAGTTATAGTCATATGACAACACGCACTTCCTGCAGACAATTTACACACAGCAGGCTGGAGCTTTGAGGGAGACAGCAACAACATTCAGTCCAAGTAGTCTGGTTGTCTCTCAATCTCAAAATGCTTGCGCTAATAAACCGACTTTTGGACTGGTTCAAGGCCCTGTTTTGGAAGGAGGAGATGGAGCTTACACTGGTGGGACTTCAATATTCTGGGAAAACCACCTTCGTCAACGTGATTGCTGTGAGTGAATTCTGTTGAGTTTTTCCGCTAACAATTTGGATCAGGTAGCTGTAACTGTTAGCCAGCTAGCTGGGAAAGAAGTAAATCGCTATCGACCCTGTTAGCTACAGAAGTGAGACCACACTAGCGAGCTGTACAGTTCATTGTATTGGGTAAGTTAGGTAGCTAGCTCCTGTATATTATGCAACTGTTTGCTAGCTAACGTTAGCTGTATGTAAACAAAGTGGTATTTAACAAACAGTATAGCTAGATAGTAAACTGTCAAACTGGTTAGCCAACGTTAACTGGCTAGTAATACTTGGAGTAACGTTACCACCTTGATATATTTATGTAGCTACGTGTCTATTGAATGCTAGCTAGCTCTCTATCAATGTAAAAATTATGTCTCGCAAGAGTGACGTTAGCTACCGGCATGGGGTGAGGGCGGTTGGTGGTTCAACGCCCTTACTAGGTACTAAGGTACTAGCTTTTTCGTATAGTTAACGTTAGCCTAGTTGGTAACGTTAGCTAGCTAACAAATGTAGCTTGCAAACTAACGTTCGCTATCTAGCACAGCAATATTGAGTTGCAAGCAACTACTTCCCACTCTTTGCCTCAATCTGGTGTGAGAAAGTTTACGAAATATGCGTAACGTTAGTGCTAAATATTTTGGGGATAAAGCAGGTGTTACCTTGCACCGAGGCCTCACATTTCCTAACGCTTTTACTTAAAGCGAGGGATACGATAGCGTTCTCTTATCTTGCGAAATTTGGCTACCGTTACTACGCGCTGGGCAGCACTGCTGTGTTATGCTGAATCATAGGGACCGGGGTCGATTAATGTTACATTGTCATCTAGATAATTATTTTCAGGACTTCCAAAATCCTTTAATTTGCTTTCAACATTTGCAGTTTGGTTTACAATAAATCAGTATAGCTCGCTAGACGTGTTCGCTCGTTAGCGGTAACTCGGTGCTGTGGCTTGCGACCGTCGGCTAGCTAATGTAATGTAAGCAACACATCGTTTACATTATTATGGATAGCGAACTGAGGTGGCTAATTTAGCCATATCTGTCTCACACTGCTGTTTGTTTCAAAATATCCCTTTGTGTTAGTGTCTGCCTGTGCACTAATTGTAGCTAGCTTGCTAGGTAGTGTGCTTGAGGGTAGGGTAGACAAATAGGTGGCTAGCTTGCTAACGTTACTAGGGTATTTATTTTGATCGTGAGACAACGTCTCGAGTCTGTGTCATATACGCTGACGTCATCCGGCCGGGTGACAGTGTTGTGTCTCACCGTTTGATGGGAAACCTGACACTGTTTTCCAGATGAAGCAGCACATGGCGGTGTCAGGGGCCAGGGCCCTGGGCCTTGTACACGCGTGCATATTACTTGGTCCAGCCGGCTTGCAAACCCGTCACCACGGACTGTTCCATTGCAGTGAACTGTCAAGGGTGAATTGCCGTGGCCGCAAAAGAGTTGGGAAGCAGGAATACAAAAGAGACACGGTTTTAAAAATGGCAGTTTGCCCAATCATGTTGATTTAATAGCGCAAATTAAAATGTATGTGCTATTTAAATGTATCGGAGTCTAGGGGCTGCAGAGCAACAGGTTTACACTGTAAGAGAAAACCTTGTTATTTTGTACGGATCATATGACGTTAGAATACGAGAAACATGCATGTCTTACATTATATTATTAATTATTACGCACACTAGCAATTATAGAGAAAGGGTTGTAGTAGTACATTACATTACGGCCATTTAGCAGGCGCTCTTACCCAGAGACCCTTGGTTTACATTTCTTCACATGCAGTCCATTTATACAGCTAGGTATAGAAGTAATTCTGGTTACAGACCCACTGTGAACAAAGTCAAACAAATATCTATCATGTAACACTTGCTAATGTTCAATCGAACGATTTGGGTCCTAAAACATAATAGAAATCGTGTTTTAAGGAATTGTCAAAAAAGAAGCACTGGTAAAAGGCATGTGCAATTACACAATCGTATCCTACGGGCAAGTTTTCTGATGACCATCCAGGGGCCTACTCTCCCGCCTAACCCTGTCAGTGGCACATATAGGTAATTTATTTAGCTCGCAGAGGCAGCTACACAATCTACAGCTAAAATTACCAGAAAATGTGTGGGTTCTGGATACAAAACTTCAACCAGATCTGAAAGTCCTGGTTCCCTTTGTCTTCATCCTGTAGGGGCCTGTATGATGTCAGACCACTGCAGTTTCTGGTTGTCACCTTGTATGGTCCAGCCAGCCAGACAGGCTGACTCATGTTCTCTGCTGCCATTATGTTTCAGGAGCCACGTGATGTATGATTTGTGAATAAGGCCTAATTTCCTGGCAACTCCCTTGATAATATTGCATTGGTTTAGGCTAGGGCATATGGTTTGATGGGGATGCATAAAATTAGCCAAAAATTGCTTGATCATTGTGATGATTCATCATTTCCAATCATTGTCTTTGAACTTGTATTTATTTGGACAATACATTATACTATGTAATAGGTAACATGTCCTGCATATTCAAGCTAACTGTTGAAGTACAAATGGAATATGTCAGTATGTGACATCAAGATTGGCAGTCTTTCAGCCTGTAGTTTCAGTATGAAGGTCACTTGGAAATCCACCAGCAATGTAGGCCTAGGTCACATGAGTTGACACTTGATTCCGATTCTGGAGGGCCACATGGTCTTTTATTGTATATAAATTTGGGAAATTCCAGAATTCTTGGATAATTGTGAATATTCTGACTAACACAATAATGCGTTTAAGCCATTTACATGCACTGCAAAAGTAGCCTATGAGCCTCCATAATATTTCCATTTACATGCAAGTGGTATGTAGTCCGATTATTGAGTGTCAGAATACGGTACAGTACACGAGACTAGGCCTACTTTTTTTTGTCCATCACGTTTCCTGATTCCGTAATTTCCGTCAAGGTAGGTTCCACGAAACAAAGTTAAGATGAGGATTTTACAGTTTTGGTACCCCTTGGTTTTTGCTGCTCTGCAAATTCTCCAGAATTAATTATTTCAGGCACTTTTTGTTACTACTTTATTTGCAACCAGAAGCCTGTGGCATGTCTACCTTATGCAGCAAGCTTTGGCCTTTTTGGTCCGCAGAGAGGTGCAGTTAATATCGAATGAGTACTACATGCACAGTAATAATTTAATATTACTCCGATTATGGCAATACTGAGTCAAGCTACAAAAAAACACCCATTTTACTCAGATTATGCTTCCTCCGATTAAGAGCTTTCTCTGAATATGTTAATCAGACTAAGGCGTTTAGCCTAGTCTGATTAAAATGGGTGTTTTTTTGTAGCTGTTTTAAGAATCATTATCGTGTTATTAGGACATGTGAACGCCTTAGTTTCAGCGAATCATTGCTCTTTCTCCCGAAAAGGGGGCGTGTCTGCAATCTGTCAAAAAATGTTGTTTTCATGATGACCAATTAAAGTAAGGCATGTTGCTTTGTTGTCTTTTTGAATACTGGTCAGCAGTAAACAATTAAAGACCAGCAATAAAGACCTTCTGACCATATTGTAACAATTGTTCCTCTGACTGTTAATTTATTAGTGATGCAGCTACTACGCAACAATGTATTATTCAAATTGTGAGTATTCCAACAGAACCAAAAAGTCTTAACATGAAATATTGAAAGTGAAATGAGTAGGATCATATAAACAAAATGGAATCTCCAGTGGTATATATCTGATCGATTATCTATCCTACAAAATCTGAGTTGCCATTGTTGTCTCTTTCACATCACTTTTAAAGTCATCAGCCGACAAAAACACAATCTAAAGCTCCCGATTAGCCCGAACGTGCAGGTTAAATAATAAAACCTTGTTTTCTCAACATTTGTGATGACCCAAGGGGAACTCTGATGTATGGTTCAGTTTCTACTTTATTCTTAAGGAAATGGTTTGCGGTTAGGAAAGGTATGCTAATCCTATTCCTCTTAACTGTATGTTAAAAAAATAGTTGAGAAACAAAGGTCCCTTGGGCTCTTGTTACTTTGAGGAACGCGTTCAAAAATTGCCGATATATTTGTATTCTCCAATTATGTTCAACCTTTCATTTTGAATAACCACAACTGTTTTCTCAATGTGCAGTTAAGAGGAACATATTTTCATGCTCTCTCTGCTTCCTCTGAAGCATCACTTGAGTGTTCAACGAGGGGAAAGGTCAAGTGATTATACAAAAAGAGAGGAGGAGCCAGTCTTTCCAAAAACGGTATAGAGTTGACTGTATAAAGTTGGAGCTACGCAAGAACTTTAGTATGGTTGGTTTATTGGTTTTTACATTTTTCTTTACAGTTTTAAAACACTACATTTTTTGACATTTAAAGATGCACAAGGTGGCAGATAGTACATTTCACATGGACATGGGTATGGTGTTTGTGTATTTGTGTGTGATTGTAATTACAGTGAAACTAATCAACAACGAAATCACATCCAGGACTAAATACAGTAAAACGAGCACTTTCTTAAAATAATTGTTATAAAAAAATATATTAGAACTGGTTAAAACTAGTTATTCTTCAAAGCGAACGTACCAGCTGTCTATAAGGTTAGGATGCCTCAGATTTCTTTCTAACTGCAAGACGTCTCCCTGGTAAAGTGAAACATCTGGTCAGTTAAAATCATGTCATTGTGGGAGAGGTTTTGGATTAGATTTGGCAACGATTTGTCTCATTTTACCTAAACTTTTTTGGTCTCAAAGCTGCTTCATTCCCACAATACAAATAATGCATAGGATAGCGCATGTAATAGAAGTCAATGGATTCTTTGCATCAACTCAACAAACTGCGTCAACTCGGCATTACTTCTCTCTTTCATATGTCCACGGTTTTGAGTTAAGGTTTCAGGTCTTCCTCATATTTCTTGTGTTGTCTGTGGATCTGTGCTTTTGCAGTGCAGTGTTCTGTCGCAGTAACACAAACCTGCCTGGTGGCAGATGACCTCAGATGCTATGGGGAGGGAGGGGAGGGCCTCTGGCACAGATCACAAGACTCGTGCACTCACTTACACTCGGCCTGTCAGGTGACTCGATGCTCACGTGCTCTGGTGTGTACGGTGCCTAACCTCTCTCACGGGTTCCTCTGAACAAGAGCAGGAGGAGCTCTACAGCTCCTCAAGTTAAACTTGTTTTACTGTAGCTCTATACTGTTTTACCTTTGCTGTGTTTTATACTCCTTGTTATGTTATTATTTACATTGTATTCTGTGTTTAACTGAAATGCCCTGCGGGTTACTTGTTCACTATAAGAATGTAGTAGTTTGTAATTTAGTTCAATTGGTTAACTTGGGTGTGGGAATGGTTGTTTTTGTGTGATTAAAATTGATGAATTTGTAACATATTACTTATTATTAACATTATTTTTTCCAGCATCCTGTTTTTGTTTAAGGAAATTAATCTTAAATGAATACTAACCATTTCATTGAGGTTTTTCTTGTAAACATATTGAATGTAATTAAGTACCTGTACTGTAATATATATTTTTTTCTTCTCTCATCTTTTAGTCTGGCCAATTCAGTGAGGACATGATCCCAACAGTTGGCTTCAACATGAGGAAAGTCACCAAAGGCAATGTGACAATTAAGGTAGCCTACTCCTTTCTCTGTGCATCTCTCTCTCTGTGTGAGAGGACTCCTCTGTCTAGAGACGTGGGAGGGGAATGCTCTGTGCTAGTGCTGGACAATCTGGAACAGAGCATAACTTGTAATGCAGGCAGTGCCTCATACACATCCATCTGCTGCTGTGTAGACCTAACATAGGTTTCATCCAATGTTGCACAAATATTATATAAAACTCTGGGATTCATGATCTTGCCAGGAGTATTCCAGTCTACTACACTGGAGTACACACATTATGACGCCTTTTGATAATAGCCCAGGTATTTACTCGCATGCAGAAATTCTCTAGTAGGACGAACCACTCGACGGTTATATGTTTTTTTAATCTTTGGTGTGAGCACGGTGTGTCGGTTCTCACTCAGAAAACTAACCATGTAGTTTGAGTTGAGGTATTTTCAGTCAGGCAGTATTTCACAAGCTGTAAATAGTGCAGTACTAGGCAATCTCGGTAACAACCTCATGTTCAAAGATCTGTGTTTTCGGTTAACTGCCATGCATTGTAAACTCAGCAACACGTCGCCGGTTGTGGAGAGGAAGTGCCATCGCTGTGGGTGTAGTGGTGGTGACGCTCTCTCTTTTTGTCATGTTTGTTCTGCAGATCTGGGACATTGGAGGGCAGCCGCGCTTCAGGAGCATGTGGGAGCGTTACTGCCGAGGAGTCAACGCCATCGTGTGAGTGCCTCTGCAGCCTGCCCATGGTCTGATCACGACCCGTGTTCATAAGGCATATCAGAGCAGGAGTGCTGATCTAGGATCAGTTTTGACTCTTCGATTATAATGGATATGTTTAGGATAGGGGCAGGGGCAACTCGAGGGAGCTCTGGAGGATCTTGAAAGATTCTGTATGGAGGAATGGTCAAAGAGCCCACGACATGTTCACCAATCTCATAAAACACTATAGAAGATAACCCAGTAGTGTTATCCCAGTGAGGGACAGTGTGGTAGTATTCACAACAGGGGTGTGAATAATTGTAACATACCTTTATATACATACCTAAATATATATATATATATATATTATAATAAATACATTTTTAAAAATCTTCTCCATTGTATTAGTATTAAATAACATTTTTTGCATAAAGTATAGCTCCATACCTGTATTGTTTATTTTTATACAGCTCCTTTGCTCATCTTAATCAAAGGTGTGAATACTTTTCGAGGTACTGTGTATGTTCAAGCTTAAATTCAAGATGGTGGATTAAATAACATGTCAACCCGTTATCCTAATGCTTCAAGCTTTTAACAGTCCTGTTGAATCCTGTTGTTCTTTGACGTGATGTTTTCTCTTTGATTTTTTTTTTGTAGTTACATGGTGGACGCAGCAGACCGTGAAAAGGTGGAGGCCTCTAGAAACGAACTGCATAACCTCTTAGACAAGCCACAGCTACAAGGAATCCCTGTGAGTAAACATTTGTGAGATGTTTGTAGGATTTCACTCCAGTGCCTGTGATTTTCCTAATCAGGAAACCCAACCAAAACATCTACAGTGCCCATCTTCACAGTAACATACAGTAACTCCACAACAACAGGTGTTGGGCACTTTTGACCTTGTGTCTCCAGATTCTGGGCGAGCCCAAAAAATTGGCACTTTAAACACACAAATTTGTTGAACAGGTCATTATTTGTTGGCCTCCATCAGGATTGAATATACCCTAACTTTGTAGGAGCGTTGATGTCACATGATGTACCTAATCCTGTAACCCTAAATGTAGATTTATTTCCCTTTTTCTTCACACCTCTTGAAGCATGATTGACAGCCGTGTACAGTGGTACCATGTTTTATTTTAATTTTTACACGCAGCTACATTATCAGAGCCATATCTCTCCCTGTAATCAGCAATCACAAGCATTTCAGTGCAGGGTATGAAGGTAGAGCCTTTGGGATTGTGATTAGAGTGCAGTAACCACCCTTGGGTCAGAACCCTTGGGCATCATGTGCTGTATCTTGGAGAGCATGATTCTTGGAGCTCTTGACTGGTCATGTGATTAAGCTCATGATGCTGCAATTGTGCCAACCTTTTAACACAACAGATGAATGTAAACACTAACACAAAACAGAACATCTACCATTGATTCATAAAGTTCAGCCCAGATTAATAATTTCATTAATTCTTTTCTTGCTCTGCAGCCGATTCAAAATAATAAAAAATCAGAGAGATGCCCCTCCCCGAGTAATGAAGCAAATGAAAGATGGGTGAGCTGCCGTCTGACTTCATGTTGGTTGTGTTTCACAGGTGCTGGTGCTCGGCAACAAGAGGGACCTTGTCAGCGCTTTGGATGAGAAGCAGCTTATTGAAAAAATGTGAGTAAGGCCTGGTCTCACGAAGCCATTACCTCGCTGTGTCCCTGGTGCTGGTGCGAAGTTTAGGTGTCCTCGTGTTTGTTAAGACCTGCCTGAACAAAATCAAATGATTGTTTTTGAGATGGTATGTACTGAATGGAATTATTACTAGTTTAAAATGTCAACGCCCCAGAAAGCTGCGGTTGGCAACTTCTTGTATGCCAGGAAACCTGACACCTGGCCTAACCACCATTTCTGCTTGTTGAACAAACAGCAGACATTTTCTCTCACCAGACCAGGTAGCCTGAAAAAAACAACACTTCCACCACGGGACACACTTCTGTCTCGGGGGCAAAGCAGTGTAGTTAAACAGAAGGGGAAGACCATTAAGCACCCAGCTGGCCACAGCTTAATGTTTTATTTTTCTCTCTGTAGGAACTTGGCAGCTATTCAGGACCGGGAGATCTGCTGCTACTCCATTTCCTGCAAAGAAAAGGACAATATAGGTGAGTGATGAGGAGGAGGAGGATGACTTTTGTTCTGGAAATTAGTTTTAGCGTAGAATATTTAATTACTGTTGGTTTGCTGATTGCATTTTATCATTGTATATTTAATTAAAAACAAAATGAGTGAAAAGGAATTATATTTGATTTTTATTTATCAGGGACATAGCAAAAGCCATTTTACAATGTTAACAAACAAGCATCAGATGTATTGCTTGTATTTATGGTATTTATAGCCAAAGGATCATTTCCAACACCTATCCACTGCAGAAAATAATATTATGTATCAAAAAATTATAATGAATAAAACAAAGCACATATAGGTATAAACATAAAGTTTATAAAAAGCTGAGCTGTATTGAAATATAATAAAAAAACAATTCGGATCTTTCTCACTGGTACTGAGGGTATAATGAGTGGACAGTATAACTTAGTTCTGCTATAAATGTGTACCCTGTGCAACCCACATCAGCATTTCATAGTTGTGAATGAACCGTCTCAACATAAGCTAAAATTGAGCCTGTGACCTTTTCATCGTCCACAAACTGAGATGGGTCTATGGAGGGGAAGCGCATTGATCACCCACCTAAACACACTCTGGGAGGTATATCACATTGTGGTTGAAACGGACAGTATTCCATTGACAAGCACTTTCTTACTCCATAAAGTAGACCTTATTTAACGAAGGTTGGAACAGCCCACAGTGACTTTTCAGTTTTGTGACCGTTTTAATTTTGACACAAAATTCAAAAATGAGATGGAAACCTGTTTGGAACATACCACAACACATTTCTGCTGATATGCTTCCCCCTCTCCCCGTTTTCACTACGAAGCTCCAAATTGATTGTGCTTTAGCTGTCATTTTGACAAGGGTACACATCAATCCATAGGAACCTTAAAATAATGTCTACATAAGCACTCTGAATACTTTCTCTCTCACTCCACAGATATCACACTGCAGTGGCTTATACAGCACTCCAAATCCCGGAGAAGCTGAAAGACAAGACCCCCGACCCCAGTTGTGTTGGCCCAGTTGTGTTGGCCCAGTTGTATCTGTCTCAGCCCCCATCCCCGCTCACTCTGTGATGGTGTACAGTAGCCCTTCCTCTTCACTGCGCTGTCATAACTGTTACCCACATGCACATCCCCTGGTCCACTCTGCGCACTGCTAAAGATGTTAGCCTTCAGCCCACAGCTTAGAGAGGCCTACAGTTGTCATGATGCTCTTAGTGGAGAAATATTCTGAGCTGAGAGACCCAGCACCCAGCCCCAACACAAATGCCTTTCACAAATGCCTAAATCCCGGGGTTTTGTTTTTTTAACGTCCCCGCCTGGTCTCAGAGTGATGGAGCAGGCATCAGATAAGCTCACTACTTTGGACAGGAAGTATGATTGCCTGTTGCTATGTCTCGGAACCTAGGTGGGGAGTGGGGGTTGGGGGGGATTTGACAGGCGATCCAGTTTGAATTTGGGGGAATGTAGCGGGATTGTACATCATTTTGCCAATACTTTCTTTGTGTGTGAGTGTTTGTTCAGTCTTGTTCTATTTTGAAATTGTAATTGTTTTATAAACTTTTTTTTCCATAACATGTTTTTCGTGAGAGAAATCCCTCAAATTTAAAGCTTTAGAAAAGGGTAAATTAATTGTTCAGCTGGTATTTAGAAATGTCAAGATGTTGAATTTTACTGAAGTAAGCATATATGTATATATGTAATATATATATATATATATACACATATATATATATATATACACATATATATATATACACACATATATATATATATACAGAGGGGGTATACAAAATAATGGAAACACCTAATTAAAAATAACCCATATTTGGAAATAACTACATCACAACTACAATTAAAAAGGAGTACATATGTGTTTTATATTAGTATCAATACTAATTACCTACATGTTTCTGCTATAAAGGATGTTTTAAAATCAACACTTTAATATGTGAGTTTCTAAAGCAACATGAGAGATCTAACCGATTTTGAAAGTGGTCAAATAGTTGGTGCCCGAACTGCAGGTGCATCAATTACAGAAACTGCAAAATTATGTAATGTGTCAAGGGGAACACTAGCACACTGACAGGGATAGACGGACACTTAACAGGATAGTTGCTAAGAAACACAAAACCACTACCTCATAAATTACTACAGAATTTAATCTACACCTCCAAGGCAGTCTCACCAAAAACTGTGTGTCATGAGCTTCACAAAGCTGATAGGGCTGCCATTCAGAAGCCGCTTGTAAACAAGGCCAATGTGCAACAATGCATAACCTGGTGTAATGAGCACAAAATCTGGACTTCTGAGCAGTGGAAGCATCAGTAATATGTTCTGTTGAGTTGTCCTTTACTCTTTTTTTCCTACATCTGGATGGTTTATGTTTGGAGAAAGCCAAAGGAAGCCTTCAACCCCCATTGCCTGTTCCCAACTGTTAAACATGGTGGTGGATCTGTTATGGTATGAGCAGCCATCTTTTGGTAGTCATTGGGTCCGATTACACTGCATCACGGAATTACGGCCAAGGAATTCAAAGCCATTTTAGGCAATCGGGTGCACCTTATGATGCAAATATTGTTTTCTCAAGATGTTCCCATATTCCAAGATTATAACGCCCCCATACACACTACTAAATGGGCTCAAGAGTGATTTCAAGAACACCAGGATGAAGTCAAACCCCTTCCATGGCCTCCCCATTCATCAGATCTAAACATCATTGAACCTTTATGGGATGTTCTGAACATGTAGATAGTCTGGAGTAGATTTCCACTGCCTTCATCTCTCAAAGAACTGGAGGCTTTCCTTCTTGAAGAATGGCCCAATACCACACTAAAACATTTTTTTTTTTAACTTTTATAACAGCATTGCAAGAATGTGTGAAGCTGTTCTGAAGGCCAAGGCAGCCAAACTCCTCATTCGTTAGTAAATATTAATATATTGTTTGGCGTTTCCATTATTTCTTCTACCCCTGTATGTATATGCGTGATATGGTCTTGGAGCATCAGATGTGTCTAATTTGCCTGTGTGGGATGAAGTTTCCAGTGCTGTTTATGAACCAGAGAGGACTGCAGAACTCAAGTGCCTTCTGCAAAGTCTCTCATGTTGAAACAAAACAGCATTCCGGGTGTGCCTACCTGGGCTCTATATAATATAAAAGATCACTCGTATATATTTAAACAAGGCATGCTTTTTATTTTAGACTATTGTACCTTTGTCAGTGTCAGCATACTCCCAAGGTTATAGGTCTCTGTTATTTTCTCTGTGAAACAGTTCACGTATATTATGACAACTCCTGACAGCCCCACTTTTTTTTTTAATGCACTTTTCTGAATATGGTAGATGAAAGATGTTGAAGACTGACGTAAAGCACAAGTAGGAGTGAATGAAATGACAGTTTCGCTTCGCTTGTTGAAATGGAGAAATATAAATGTTTTCTTTATAGTTCTCATACTTTTGAGATTTGACATTTTAAGTATTTAGCAGACGCTCTTATCCAGAGCGACTTACAAGATGTGCATTAATACACGGTAGGAACAATCATAGTTTGCTCTGTTTCTTTTCAAAATGACATTAAGAACAACACCAGCAATCAGATCAAAGGCACTACTTGGTTTTACGATTGACGGACTGCTTTACAAGATCTTGTCCCTGCTAACGCGTAACATGTTCACAGCTTTCTTACAAAACACTGACCGCATTATCACATTACTGCAACGTGACCGCAGTGTCAGGGCAGCGTTGGGTATTAGTTGGGATCGATTACCTTTCTCTTGCTTATTTAACCCTTGTTCCACACAGAAACTCTGAGTGTGTTGTGCGCTACACAGATGCCTTTGTCTCCTTTACTCCTTTATGACCGATGCCCACGTTGATATGTAATCAAGAGTCAATGTCTCCCATGATGCCTTACTAAACAAAAGAATACATGGCTGGTCCAGTCTGCCGCTGTAGTGATGGATTGAGACAAACGGCAGCGCCCCTTTGCTTATGAAATTAAAAGGCCATGTCATGTTGCTCCACCAGGTGGGCATGACCTTGGCGTTTCAGCACTGTGACGTAGAAACCGACTCTATAGGCCAAAGAAAGGAAAAACATCGCCTTGTCATACAAACTGATATAAACATCCTCTTGAGTCTTTACCAGCTGTCCACTAGTATGGATTGAGTGGGTTATCTTGCGTTTAGATACTTTTTTATAGTCCATTGCTGAGGAGTTTGGTCCTGGAGGGCCACGTTGCCTCATCGTTGTCTTTTGCCTCTCCTCTTTGTTTAATGGAGCCATTAGTCTGGACAGGAAATTCACCCACCTGCTGTTTCATGTGGGAAACTGTTTCTAATTGAAAAGTAACTCTAAAAACTGTGTGACACTGGCCCACCTGCATCGTAACTGCCCATCTCCGGCGTTAAACATATTGTTTGTTTATTTTTTATAACCTTTTCCAGGTCTGGAGGTCAGTCACACCAAAATCAAATCTTGAAACTGGTCCAATTTGCCTAGCTCTGTAGTTATGGTCCTTCATGATGCTAAATGATCCGTTAGTAGAAACATTACCTTCCACCATTAAACTACCTCAAAAAAATCTTTTAACATTTTGTATGCATTTCTTTAAGTTTCAGTGCAGTCTCTCTCCGTTCAGCTGCTTTTAAGTGTAATTTGACATACCTAGATGAATAAACCCAACAATATAATCAGTACTTATTTGAAAATTGGAGCGATTTGAGGTAGGGCTTGATTAGTAGATGAATAATGTTAAAAACAGTGGGGCTTACTAAATTTAAGATGTTATACATCCCAAAATATTACTGAACAAATTCTAAATGGAAGTTCTTTAACTTGCTTCAGTATTTCGAAGCGATATAATGAAGATTAGGCCATGGGCACATTCAATTTGAGCGCCTAAATTGAGACTTCTGCTGTTTCACTATATTTTGTGAAAACTTCACAGGAATCAAACTGGCCCACTGAAATCAAGCCCTCCCCATATCAGCAGGATTTTAAAAAGAATGTATTAAATTAATTATGTATATTATTGATCATATGAATGGAGACTAGTTTGGTATTAGTGATGATTTTAGCATAGAGGATGTTAATGTAGAGAATGCCCAGATGGCACTGCCTTGGGGATCACGATTTGCCACTATTGTTTGTACTTGTGTGAGCATGTTGTTACTATGCGCCCCCCATGTATGTTTTTTTGTTCAGTACTTTTGTCTGACTGCTCTGTATTGTGGCCAGGGGTCTGTCTCTCTCTCTGTGCCTGGATTGAAGGCACATGCTCATACAATGTTCTTATCAATGGGGGGGAGGACCAGGATACCCTGCAGGGGTGTCAAACTCATTCCATCGAGGGCCGAGTGTGTGCAGGTTTCTGTTGTAACCAATGCATTACACCAGGTGATTTCAATTAGGTCCCCTCCTTAGTTGAAGAAGTGAGCTAATTAGTGAAATCACCTGGTGTAGTGCATTGGTTGGAACAAAAACCTGCACACACTCGGCCCTCGATGGAATGAGTTTGACACCTGTGCTCTAGACTAGGGAGTAAGAATCTGGGAAGATTGTGGCTGGGGATAGGAGGTGGAAGTGAATGTATCTTGTGTGTTGGTCTACGTACTGCCTTCAGCATTATAGCATTATCCTGAATTCTGACATTGCAAAAAGAGGTGTTTTAACCCTGTGCACCCATTACTGCATGTGCAAGCCGGTACATTAAATTACAGACTTTGTAAATAAGAAATAAGTGAACATTTTTATTAAGGTGCCTGCACTTGTCTGTTTCCTGTGTTTTTATTCTGTGGTTGCTCCAAAACGTTAAGCAAGATGATTCTAATACATTTTGTTGTATTGCTACCTTGCTCCTAATATTGGTGAATTATAGTTACAAGGAACTACTTTATCTGTTTGTACCGAATACTGAATATTATTTTAAGTACTAGTAAAATAATCGTATAATTGTAGTTTATACTCATTATGTATTTATTTATTTTAATTTTAGCATACATATAGTACACAAATATACTGACCGGGTAGATTGTTGCTACATATACACGTTATTGCATACCCATTTGAAATGACCCATTTTAATACTGTATTATAAATGAATATCATCCCTTTTCTGATTGGAATGCAGCCGGGGTTGTCGCTGAATGCAGTCCATTCGTTAACAAACTCAGGACTGCAATCAACAACACAAATTTGTTGATTAGACAACAACTGAGCAATCGTAAGTGTCTGTCAATGACAACGAAGATTCTTCACTGAAATACCAGCGGCAGGTTTGCCGTAAACTGTAAAGAAATTACATTAAACAAAGAAAAATAATGTACGTATATTATTATTATTTGTAATAGTAGTAGTAGTAGTATTCTACCGACCGCGGTGCGACATTGAATAGTTAGACTGACCAATATCTTATCAATAGCTACCCATAGACGGCAGAGTAGACAAGAATCGCGGAAACAGTGTATATGACTCAAATAATGAATGTAAATGAATGACTCAAACGGTGCAAGAGCTTAACTTTCCTGTCCCTAAATGGCTTCTATTGAAAATTTGAATAAAGCGTTCATCTGTGTTCATTCAGAAGTCAGTAATGTGACTGCTCTTTGCAACTAAATTGACCGAATTAGTTAACCGCCTCGTACTTGTGATCGTCTTATTGGTTTAAAGTTCGGTCGTGAAGTCGACGAGGAACTTGCCACGACGCTCGAGTCAGACAGGCGTATGTGATGGACACCTGTAAAGGCCAATCACTGACTCGTGCGTGTACCTTCGTCATCAATGACCATCTAACAGGAACACCAACCATACTGCAGAACCGTGGAGGGGGTTGCTTTGTTGACAGGAACAGTGTGAGGAGGCAGAGTGGGCTAAAGGGAAGTCGTGATCCAACGTAGCTGGTGCAGACGGGAATTAAACTTTCTTTTCCCCATGATTGTTGTGAATTATGATTTGTAAGGCCCAGTCAGGGCAAAAATGCAATGGAGGTCATTAGTAGTTGGTCTTCTCGTGTTGAGACTAGCTGTCGGCTGTGTTCTATG
This sequence comes from Aldrovandia affinis, assembly GCA_029706075.1. Lineage (NCBI taxonomy): Eukaryota > Metazoa > Chordata > Actinopteri > Notacanthiformes > Halosauridae > Aldrovandia > Aldrovandia affinis. Next base: position 424,652 of record JAINUG010000305.1, on the reverse strand, counting down.
GCTTGCGTTTGGGTTGGGACCTAGCTGGGGGTTCAACTTCCCCATAAAATTCAATTTCAATTTGCACAAGATAGAGCTCTTCAAAGAGAGCGACGGAACCGACGCCAAGACTAATAGGTGGTTAAACCAAATGCATAGGAATGGAAACTCACACCACAGCACCTGCGCCAAGACTACTGCGAGCTCGCCGAATAAGTCCTACATCAGCCTTCTGGAGAATGGCAGGGACGAATACGCGAAAAGATACAGCTCCTTCCCAGATAATCTGAAGTCGAAGATGAGAGGCATGGCCAAGGAAATGTTTTATTTCGGATATGATAACTACATGAAATACGCGTTTCCAGAGGACGAGCTTAACCCCATCGAATGCCAAGGCAGAGGGCCAGATGTTCTCAACCCGTAAGTTCTTGACTTCATTGACAGTGATGTTGCCAGTCTTTCAAATAACTGCGCACTAGTTTGCTAGTTAACGCTATTGGCTTTCTATGTTCTGGGGGAACAAAATGTGATGTTTTATTTATTCATTTAGACTTATACCATAATATCATGTCCTTTAGTAATCTTATCTGGCTAAAAACGAACCAGGAAATAAGTTCATCGCCAATCTGGATGCCAGAAAGCGATTTAACCAGTTATCTAGCTTGGCATCCAGGTTAGGCCGCTAAACTGGATGCTCGTGGCTTCAAAGGTCAATTAGCTTCATTGAAAAGCTTGATAGCTTGCTGGCTAAATGTGTCAACCTAAATGGTTTGTGCTCAGAACTGTGGCAACATTTTTGGTCAGGTTGGCTGGTTAAATTTAATTCTTTAAACATTCTGACACTAGTTTAATAAGTGATTATCAGCTAAATATTGCACTACTGGAAGGTGTTGCATGATATCTGATTTTCCTATATACTGCTTGTAAATGATGAGTAAAGCTACCGATTATTGTGGTTTAACTAAGCCTTATCTTGATTAAACAAAGATTTAATTTTAATTTTAATTTGACTTAAAAACATTTTGCCTATATTTGAAGAACTGAGGTAAGGCATTACATGTTATTGCTTGGTGTTGTGTGTCTAAGACAGGCTTTTCTACTTAGGTAATTGAGTATGTCTTGTTACAGGTCAAACATCAACATCAATGATGTCTTGGGAAACTATTCTCTGACACTCATCGATACTCTTGACACACTCTTGGTAAGTTCTCTGGCTTTCCTGGTGGCACCTATCAATTATTATGACACATGAACTGTTGGGCGGAATTTCCAAAGCAATTTTTGTTTTAACTTGTGCGATAAACCACAAGAGGTGTCAGAGATTGTGAACATTGCATCAGACATTGCAAATAGCTCTTAGGCTACTACATTGTCTGTGTTCCCTATGGAGCAACCATAGAGCAGGTGAAACGTGCACTGTTCCTTTCTGAGCCATCCAATACAACAAGGCAGGTGTACCGTCAACCACCCCTGTGAGCATATACAGCTTTTACTTCTGTGCTTTAACTTGCCCCGTTACGATTCAACACGGACCTATGAGGAACAAGCATGGCAGATCAATGGCGCCCAGACTTTGTCAAACTTGCCAGCACATTCTGTAGATAGCATTATTTGCTTGTGGAAACTTTGGAGGTATTGTTATCTACGGTATAAACATCTCTGTCTGCTCTCAGCAAAACCAGGAGGGGTGGAGCCTCTTGATGAAAGTCAGATAACTGCAGCTTTGCCCCTAGTTTTGTCTGAGGCACTGCATCCGTTGGTGTCTCTCGCTTTGTCTGCGGTAATGAGGTGAAGCTTTGGGGTGCCATCTGTTGTCACTCTTCTGGAAGAGTTATGCCATTAAACCACTCGGCAGATTCTGACTCTCAGTGCCCTTCTCCATGTTGTCCATATACGAACGTAAAGTGTGCAACAATGCACACCATGCTTATTTTTTACCTGACACCAACAAAAGATTAGTCTGCTGCCAAGAATTGTAATTACATGTAATTTGAGTGACAAATTTTAACCCATTTCCATCGTGTGTTTCGATTCAGGTTTGTGCATGTCTACGGGTTATTTTACCCAGCTCTCGCCCGCTGCTCTGTTTTCCATTTGATTATGGTGCTCACTTAACCCATTAAGACCTGGAGTGACGTTTAGGTCGCTTCGATTTTGCGATTAATGAAATGCGCTGTGATTCGCTGAAATAGACGTGGGGGAAATGAAGTGCACGTTGGTGTCGGCTTTTTTTAGAATTTTTTCCAGAAAACCCTCAGGTTTTAAGAGGTTGTGTAGAATAATTGCTTAGGTTTTAATAGCCGTTTTTAGCAGGCATTTTAGGTCTGAATGGGTTAACTTGCATTGTGGAAGTGCTTAATCTGTGTCAGCTCATTTTCACTCGAGAAAGCCGAACATTTCTTTCTGTAGTATTTACAGCCTGGTCTGCCATGTTGATTGTTTCTCTCTCTCTCTAGGTCCTGGGGAACGTGTCAGAGTTTCACAGAGCTGTGAAGCTGGTGATTGACACTGTGTCTTTTGACAAAGATTCCACTGTCCAGGTGTTTGAGGCCAACATCAGGTAAGGCCTTGGTATTCTGTCTGCCGTCTCTGCACACCCCTCTCCCGGGGTTTGGGTTGAGGGTGGCTTTGAGGTCAGGCATTTTACATTACATTACATTACAGGCATTTAGCAGACGCTCTTATCAAGAGCGACTTACAGTTTACATTTCTTTACATACAATCCATTTATACAGCTGGATATTAACTGAAGCATTTTCAGGTTAAGTGCCTTGCTCAAGGGTACAACGGCAGTGTCCCACCTGGGGAATGAACCTGCAACCTTAATGTTACAAGCCAAGTTCCCTAACCATTACACCACACTGCCTATTTTGAATGTGTTTGTGTCTCAGATGCGTTCGCTGCAGAATAAGCGGCAAGAGTATGTTTGGTTCCCTTGGCTCAGGAGTCTTTAGCTCAGCGGGTTAAACGTGTCTCTTGGGATCCATGGTTTGATACTCCCTGCAGGCAGAGGCAGAACTACCCACCGTCGTTACACGTGCAGTGAACAAGAAACTAGTTTCTCGGCTATATTTTTAGTATGCTACCCTGTTCACACTACAGGATTGTGACCGGTTCAAACAGGAACATTCAAAAGTGCAGCCTGTGTAGGAAACCTCTAAGTAGTTAGGCTCAGTCAGTCCTCCTCCTGAAAAGGTGGTTTCAAGTTTACAAAACAGTTTTGGTAATAATCTTCATGGGTTTGACCAGTTTGTTTTAATAAAAACATTTTTTGTAAAACATTTTTTAAAGGTCACATTTCTGTTTTCCACCATTATACAATTTGTATCATATAGTTTATGACACCACAACAGTAACATTGCCGCTATTTCATTTGGAATGTGATAAATAATTATAAACTGTCATCATTTCAATAGTTAAGATCTGTTTAAACTTTGTTTGTAAATAGTTGTAGCCACATTTTATTTTTAATTGCTCTCTCCCTGTGTACGTGCAATTTCATCATCCACTGGTTTGATCTACACTTCTACCGTTTGGGGTTCAGAGAATGTGGTTTCAAGGGTGCAATATGTAGTGCAGGCGCTTAACTGTTACAGTTCAGCTGCAGCTCAATTTCTCCTCGGGCTGTGGGTTTAGTTTTGTGAATGTTAACAGTGCCAGAAGGTTCATAGCATGTTTCACTGCATTCAGTTTGATAGGTTGTGAATTTGTACAGCAATGTGTTCAAAGGAGATTTATAGTGCTTTACAGAGAGGAACACGTAGCAGAATCATGACCATCCGATTGTTGGTACAAAATCACATGCAGTAACTAAAGAAATAGCTGAATAGGATCATAGGCCAAAGAAGAGATTATAGCAAAATGGATGCTTTTGTCATTGGGTCATGAACAGGTAGGCTTACAGCCTGGTGCAACCAGATACGATGTTAGGCGGTATTGGGGATGATAGTGTGGAACTCTGCTATGAAAAGATAAGGCCCTGTGACTTGTTCTCTGTTTTTGGGGCCTAGCAAGACTTGCTGCCGTTCCTGGAGGGCTCATTATCCCCCTGCTGTCTCTCCAGAATCCTGGGCAGTCTCATCTCTGCTCATATCCTCCTGACTGACTCAAAGCAGCCCTTTGGCAATGTGGGCCTGGAGGATTACGACAACGAGCTCCTGCACCTGGCGCATGACCTGGCCGTCCGGCTCCTGCCAGCATTCGAGAACACCAGCACGGGCATCCCCTACCCCAGGGTAAGAGCAGCGTGGGGAGCCTCTAGTCCAGGGTATGAGGTGCAGTGAGTGGCCCCTAGGCCAGTGGCTGGAATGCACCTATACAATTCTATGAAGAGGTAGGAGGTGGAGTGCTTCAGCAGGCAGTATCTAGATGTTTTCTCTTGGTCCTAATAGGGTTGCATAATACATTCAATACTGTGATAGATTGCGATACCAAAATGTAACAATACGTACAATCTCATAATTGCGAGCAGCAATATTGCAGTTTTATGTATGGCATTATTGTATGTTGCAATATTATTGTATGCTATGGTACTAACTGGCTAGATGTAAAGGAGGTGGCTCATGAAGATTGATCATTTTCAGTTCTGTTAAATCAAAATGCACGGAAAGCAGAAGGATAACGACCCTTTCACGAATGAGGAAGTACTTCAATTATTGCGCCAATCATTTTCACCTCAAACGCCTCTCTTAAATATAAAAAAATAAAATAATTCAACTCTCTTTTCATGTCAACTTTCCCCCCCCCTTGTACCGTGAGCTCACTGCCCTAACCCTGTGACAAAGACAGAGAGTTTCGGCCGTTCCTCCTCCAAGACGGAACTCGCCAAGCCGTCAACTGTAACTCCGGTACACAAGGAACCTCCCTTATACACAGCGAGCTCATATCGGCTTCCCTCCCCACTCCCTGGGGCGGATAGCCAATCTCTGCCCCGAATGGAACTCCTAGCCATAGCCCGTTTGGCGCATTGGGCAACCTGCACTCCAGGCGAGTGCCTTTTACTCCATTACTCCACCCAGGGGCCCCCGATTCACTTTTTAAAATAAAATGATATGTATGAATCATATTGTATTTCTCTAGAGTCTATAGACATTAAGATTTGATGTGACTTTATGTGTAAAAGTACGTGATGCAAAGTACGTGATGCATGAGTACAGTAGGTGCAAGTTGCCTGTGAGCGCTGGTCTTATCTAAGATTGCATTCTTCCTGATGGTTAAGATTTAGGTAGAGATAGCTGGTCCTGTATCAGTGCTTAGGGGCAACTTCTGCCTCAAGCGTGCAAAGGCAGGGAAGGCAAAGTGCTGTGTGAGACTTCTCTCATTGAATTGTATTCGCTAGCACTGCGGCACTCAGAAAAAGCCACGTTACCTGTTTTTGACCTAATTTACCACAGTAAGTTTTGAATTTTATTGTTTTTTTTCTGAATGAGAAGACAACAGCCTGCTGGCTATGGAAGACACAGTGGACTCCCTATGGGGAAGTTCTGGAGAGCTTTCTCTCTCTCTCCAATGAAAATAACTGTTTTGAATCATTTGTTTGCAGCCAGTAATTTGGTTACAAGGTCAGTTAGATCCTTTTAAATGGCCATGGTAAGAATTTGCATTTCTTTTTTTCCTTTTTTTAAGTCAGTCATGTTTGGGGGAAAAAACGTTACTGCATTTGCATTGTATTGCAAACTTGTAAACTGTTACAATACAATGTATAGTGATCACACATTTTCCCCTCTTGAAGGTATATTTCAGGTATGTGTGAGCCAATACGTTTGCAGCATTATTCATTATACACATTCAAATGATGTTAATGGGGAAATACTACTACTAGTACTATTAGTAAATATTGTGATAATTGTACTGATATTGTATCATAGGTCAAATTTGGATATAGTGACAACACTACATTTTCTAACTACATGGAGTCATTTTGAAACACTAATGTAACAAATCTAGTAAAGATTATGAAACCGTTTGCAGTTGTTTTTAAGGTTTGAATTCCCTGTGGGTCATTGCTGTAGTATCCTTGTGCAATGCACTGAAGCTGCATTGTTTCAATAAATACCCAGTTGCATTAAAGGATAATATGCGAGTCGAACGCCGTGCAAGTCACACTGGATAAGGTCATCTGCTAAGAAAATCAAATCAAATTGTCTTGTTGTAGTGGTCGTTTGTGTTCTGTGAGTTGGGAAAACCCCATGGGAACGTGCTGAGAAGGCTAAACCTCCCCTGTCCTCTTTGGCAGCGAGTAAAATGGAGCATGATGTGCTGCTCAAGTAAACATGGAAAATGCACATGGAATTGTATTCTGGGACATTCATTTTGTTGAATGATGCTCAAATAACACACAAGTGGTGAGATGCCACAATTATACAGTTGCGGTGACTCACTACTATATATGAAGTGGCTGCTATTGAGATGCTGCTTGTTTGCTCTTTCCCCAGGTTAACCTGAAGAATGGCGTTCCCCCCGACAGCATTAACGAGACGTGCACAGCGGGAGCCGGGTCCCTATTGGTGGAGTTTGGGATTCTGAGTCGCCTGATCGGGGACTCCACATTCGAGTGGGTGGCCAGGCGGGCTGTCAAGGCCCTGTGGAACTTGAGGAGCAATGAGACGGGCCTGCTAGGTGGGTCCAGCCAAGCTTTAAACATGCACAGTATGCGCCACAATAGCTTTCACTGTTGACGGGCTAATGTGTATAGGCGCGCCGCTGGGGAAGGTAATGTACATTACAGTGCATACAGGTACATACAGGTTACTGGCAAAATAAAGGCAACACTTTGTGGGATCATTTAAACAGGTGCAGTACCGCGAGTATCCGTTGGCCAGTACCGGCGGATTGGCCTGGCCATACCCGTTCCAATCAATAATATTATAATATATGCCATTTAGCAGAAGCTTTTATCCCAAGCGACTTACAGTAGTGAATGCATACATTTTTCAGTATATGTGGCCCCCAATGGGAATCGAACCCACAGCCTAAGCGTTGTCAGCGCCATGCTCTACCTACTGAGCCACACAGAACCACACAGCCACAATCAGCCCCCCCTCCCCGCTGGGTCTGTCCTAGCCCAGGCCAGGGCTGTTGAGTGTCCAGAGTTACCAACTTTTTATTTTGGCAGGTAACTGTATCTGGCCAAGCAGAAACGCGATACCCTAATTCACAAGCATGGTGCATGATAAAATCTCATGGCAGCGTATTGTGTTTCAGTATGTTTCTCTCTTAACAACAGTGTTATGACCCCATGAAAGCCGCCCGCACTCCAGTTGCCGGGTAGTGAACCAAACGGGACGCAACAAACAAATATTCCTCTGAGCCAACGAGTTATAAAAAAAAAAATACAGGATTTTATTTATAACATACAACATTTAATGGACATACTCACATGACAACGAAGGGATATAAGGAAAAAACAAATAAAACAGTCTGACTAAGCCCTAGCACTAGAAAGAAAAGACTCTAATCTTCCTCCCAGTGCAGATAAAAATGGGCAGACTGCTTCCCCTACTCTACACTTCCCTCGCTATCAAAAGTACTCCAAATACATTTTTAGGGAAATACGGACAAACAAGTAAGGTAAAAAGCCTTTGCATAAGGGTTTTTTTTAAACCAAAAAGGTAAAAATGTGCAGCTGATTGGCATGAAGTAAAAAAAAAAAAAGAACAAAAAAAGAACAGCCTTTACAAAATGTAGCTCCACTCCTTATATTCTACAGATAGGGCGGGGCCAGAAGAGGTTGAGGAGAATGCAACTGAAAATAATCCAATCACAGACAGGCTGATCACGTGTCCCCAGCATGGCTTCAATTGGCAATCAAGCAGCTGCCTGTTTATGGTTGTCGGCCATGTTTTAAATTTGTTGGCCATTTCTCCATGTTGGCTCCCAGGCAACGTGGTCAACATCCAGACTGGCCAGTGGGTGGGCAAGCAGAGTGGACTGGGAGCAGGAATGGACTCATTCTATGAGTACCTGCTCAAGTCCTACATCTTGTTCGGAGAGAAGGAAGACCACACGATGTTCAAAGCTGCCTATCAGAGCATTCAAAACCATCTCAGAAGGGGGTATGGCTTTATTTTATCTCCATTGGGAATGTCAGCTGTGGAAATGGGCCTTCACAGTGCCTGTTTCTGGACTGTGAGTGCTCAGTGCTGCCTGTGTTTGAGTTGCATTGTGAATGTTGTGGTCTGGATAGTGCTGAGGAAGCTACTCTGAAGATATAGTTAACAAAGCTACCAATTGCTTTACATTGGAAGGAGTTGAGCTACAGCAAAGCTACCACTGATAGAAAAGCAGTTGGCTGCACAAAATCTACTTTGAAATGGCAGTTCACTTAATTAAAACTACCTGGCTTTATAAAAAAATGCCAAATATCTAACTTTAGCTGGAATGTGATGCAATAAAACATTAATATGACTGCTATAACGGATCACTAGGCAAACATAGCAAGATATAGACAGCTAGCTAGCAACATTAGGGATAATTAGCTGCTGGACTAACATTCGCTACATTATAAAGCAACCTCGGTCTTTGATAGTGCTCAGGTACACAGGTTTGATAGTGCACAGGTACACAGGTTTGATAGTGCACAGGTACACCGGTTTGATAGTGCTCAGGTACACAGGGTTGGTAGTGCTCGGGTACACAGGTTTGATAGTGCACAGGTACACAGATTATTCACATATCATTTAAAAAAATGCTGTTTCCATTTTTTCCATCCTTGTTTGGAATGCCCAATTGTATTCTAAGCCACGCTCACTGCAACCTCCACTGTCAATTCGGGAGAACGTAGACAAGCACACGCCCTCCTCTGTGCTGTGACGTCTGCCACCGCTTATTTTCCGAAACGTGGCCTCCATGTTAATCTCACACAGACATGAGTCAGAGGAAGGCACTTGTGCAGCTTTATACTGGCAGACTGTGGGCTATCCGGAAATCTGTATCCCTCCCAACCTGGGCAACGCTACCACCAATTATGTATCGCCCCGTGGGGCTGCTGGCCACAGTCAGCACTGGCACGGTCTGGATTTGATACCAGACTGTGGGGTTCATCCACATATGCGAACAGTGCCTTAACAGGATGAGCCACCCACTAGACCCCGTCCACTACCCTTTTGAACTATAATTAATGTAACTACTGCCCAACACTGTACTTGTTGTGTGCTCTTAACATATGGTTTGAGGTGTGATCTGGGAAGTACGGAGATCACTTATGCAGTCTGTTCCATGTGCATTTGCAGGCGGGAGGAGTGTAACGAAGGGGAAGGGGATCCTCCGCTCTATGTCAACGTGAACATGTTTAGCGGCCAGATCATGAACACCTGGATCGACTCCCTACAGGCATTCTTCCCTGGGCTCCAGGTAGGAAGCTGCACTGTCCTCTTTGCTTCTCCCAAGCGGGCCACTCACCTGTCCCAGCAGGCAGTAAGGCTCACAGAGATTTTAAAGAGAGGTGTTGAGTGCTCGATGGTGCCATGTGTTTCTGTAGGTCCATGTTCACTTGTATTTATTCCTCTTGGCTTGCAGATGAAGCTCTGTTGTGTTTTGGTCCTTATCTGGTCTGGTTTCCAACAGAGCTTTTGCAGAATCTTCTCTGATGGAGGATTCTTCAAACGTAAAACCATATTGTGTAAATACCTTTTCATTTTAGGCATTTAGCACTCATCCAGAGCGACTTACACAATTTACATATTTTCTTTACATACAATCCATTTATTCAGCTGGATATTTTACCGAAGCAATTCAGGTTAAGTACCTTTAGCTCAAGGGTACAACGGCAGTGCCCCCACCTGGGAATCAAACCAGCAATAAGCAGTTATAAGCCCTGTTCCCTAACCATTACACTACACTTCCGCCCGTAAATAAAGTTTAACCTCCGTTTCTCAGGTGCTGAACGGAGATGTGGAGAACGCTATTTGCCTGCATGCCTTCTACTATGCCATTTGGAAGCGTTTCGGCGCACTCCCAGAGAGGTACAACTGGCAGCTGCAGACGCCGGATGTCCTGTTCTACCCCCTGAGACCGGAACTGGTGGAGTCCACATACCTGCTCTACCAGGTAGTGTGCACCTCGCAAACAACATTTAATCAGGGTGTGGACTGTACTAGTAGAGGAATTAAACTTGTAACCAGGCTATAGGTTCTGCTTCTGGGTGTGATAGCTCATGTACCTTTTGTACTGCATAGTCCTCACTGTTGTGATGGGACAATTTCCTAATTCACAATGTGAATGTTATGAATGGTTCAGTGGTTACAACGTTCGACACTGGCCGCGGAGACCACGGTTCGATTCCCTGTCCCGCCAGAGTCGGCTCTGGCCGGGAGTGCCACCAGGGGCGGAAGCCGACAGGATGCTCGCTGCGCATAAGAGTGGCCCTGTAGTACCGGGTTACGGTCGACAGCCTGGCGAGTGTCGTCTCGGAGGAGACAATGCTTCGCCTTTGTCACTACTGGTCGCAGGACTACGGCAGCGAACTCACATTACTAGGGGGATTGACATAAAATAGCAGGTCTAATTGGCTACTAAATTGGGAGAAAATGGGAGAAAATCTGAAACAAAATAGAAAAAAATAAACTAACAAAATATAAAAAAAGATGCTACTGTACCTCCTAGAAAACAGTCTGCTCATTTTGGATCCCGACAGCTGCAGTGTTTTTGGAGCACTGCACTTGGCCTGAATGATCTTTTGTATAATAATCACCCTGCTGTATGAGTAAGCAGCCCTGGATAAGTTAACGAACGGTCTGCATGCTGTTCCAAACACAGTAATTCATGGTGGTAGGTTATACTGGAGGTGGGAAATTACAGGATCTTTTGACCACTTACACCTTCCTGGGTTCACAAACTGTACCTTTCTCTGTCAGGTGCACAGGTTCCTGGGTGGTAGTTATCACTGTGTGAAGGTGCTCCAAAGCAAATCCTCTGTCTGGAGCTGAATGATTAACTGGGTTATGCATCCGGGACCAAAACACCTGAGATTTCTCATGAGGCATAATAAGAAATTATGCTCTTTGACAGATAATAAAGAGATTTGTCGATTTGCTTTCAGTACAGATTTTCTGGTATCCAGTATGGTATATGTGAGGTATGTTTGTGAGGTTGAATCTTGTTTGCTTTGTCTCTCAGGCTACCAAGAACCCCTTTTATCTGCATGTAGGAATGGATATCCTTCAAAGTCTTGAGAAATATACCAAAGTCAGGTAAGAGACGCACTTCATAGAATCTAGGGGAACAGCAGTTTTAATCCAAGTGTCATTCCAATAATTTTACCACTTGAAGCATACAAAACTGAAGGAAAGGAACACTTGGCTACTACACACTTCTGTGTGAAATGCAAAACTGGTCTATGTTCCAAAAAGTTCCTGTGGCACAAACCACAATTCTATGTATGTTTTAGTGAGTCGTGGTTCATAGATAAAATTCATACCCCATATATTGGCATAAGTCCACTGCCCATGCGGTGCAATAGGTGTGGTGGTGCACATATTCGGCTCAGGTGTGCCCTCTGTTGACAGGTGTGGGTATGCCACCCTCCATCACGTGGTGGACAAGTCGAAGGAGGACCGCATGGAGAGTTTCTTCCTCAGCGAGACTTGTAAATACTTGTTTTTGGTAAGTGCCCTCCACATTATCCTCCACTTCCTTTGAATGCCCATAGAAGTTCTATTACCCTTTTTTATTTTTCACATTTCATGTCAATTACATTGGTCTTGGTGTCCTCCCTTGAATCAAGGGAGATTAGCAAAAAGGAATATGATTATTATTTTTTTTAAGCTGTTAAATTGTCAAAAATTACAAATGTTTATACACTGCTGTAAATACACAAACCGATTAGCCCGCCCCTGCTAGACCCATTGTTGCAGCTGTTGATTCTCTTACATTTCTAAGTTTGTTGACCACCATATAAAACCAGCTGTGGAAATTCTACCATCTTATGTGAAATACGCTAGTCACATGATTTCTCCCATTGAGACATGAGCGATATAGCACACTCTGTTGGCCACGTCTTTCGATGTAGAAAGTTTATACAACTTTATTCATCATTTATACCAAGTTTATACCACTTCTTTTGATCTAGAAAGTTTATTCAAATATTTTACTATATACCAGCTCAATTAATTACTGGGGTAAGTGTTGGCGCCCACTGATCACGTATTCTGGCTGATGTCTCACACCTGCTGTCAGTTCCAGTTTTATAAATGACTCAAAATCAACCTGAGGAAGGCACTTGACATGCCTTGACACGTCGTTCAATAAAAAACACAGCAACTCCCTTTTCTTATCTTAATGTTTATTCTCCGTTAGTCGGCAGCTCGTTGGAATTTGGGTGATCTGGAAAATAAATAGAGTTTTCAGAGGAGATTAGAAATCATTTTGTGCCAGAATCCAGTTATTTCTTCTACTTGAATAGCAATCTCATTGTTTTGGTTTCACTTAATGTTTTAGAAAGCAGGGAACACCACTGACGTTTGCTGAGAGGATAAGTCTGGGAATGTTGCGATTGTCCTGATGGCCTGACTTGTGTTCTCTCCCCAGCTGTTCGATGAGGATAACCCTTTGCACAAGTCTGAGTACAAGTACATCTTCACAACAGAGGGCCACGTGGTGCCGATAGACAAGCGCTTCCGCGAGAAGCAGTGGAAGGACATGCTGCCCTGCGAGGAGGGAGTGCCTTCAGACCTGGACAAGACTGCCTTCCCTCCCGCCAACATCAGCTATGTAAGACCTCCCCACCACAGGGGGCAGTGTTTTGGGAACAGAACCCTTCAGTAGGGAAGAGAGAGTGAGGCTTCGTGCATCTCAAAATGAGTGCTTGAGGCAGTAGTTTCCCCTAAGAACTATTACAAGACTGGTTAACTCTACCCAAATTCTAACCTTAACCATTAAGGACAAAAAAGCCAAGGAGTAGACCACCAGGAGTAGGCAACCCTGGTCCTGGAGAGCCACAGGTCCGTTTTTTTGTTGTTGTTTGTTTTCATCTTAAAATCAGCAACCAGTTTAGACCCACGCAACCAGGTGAGGTAAGTTACCTGTGTAATCACTGGCTTTAATTGATCAAATAAGTGCTGAATAATGATGGAAGCAAGCAGACCCCCTGCTTCACTGTAAATGGTTCTGAGCACCTTGAAAGGGATGAAAGCCATAAAAAAGTTATGTATTATGGTGTATTCTCGTTACCACTCCACACCCAAAAGTACATTTGTTTGTATGTATAATTCTGTGACTCCCTGTAAATCCATGAGACCAGAAGGTGACAGTATAACGGATGAAGGTATTTCTCTGCTTGCTGGAAGTTGTAAGAATGATCTCTTACCCCCCCCCTCCTCCCTCTGTGTTCCCAGTGTGAGAGGATCCCTGACGAGAGACGTTACTCCCTGCCCCTGAAAAGTGTTTACATGAGACAGATCGATCAAATGGTGGGACTGCTCTGAAGGCCACGGCCCTCAGGAGACTCTTGACCGGGCCTGGGGGAGGGGGCAGGGCCGGAGGACACGGGGGGTGGACCTGACTCCTTCCCCTGCAGTTGTGGGGGAGTTTCTGAGCTCCCCCCCACCCCACCCCCGCAGGCCTTCCTGGAATTCAATAACACGGGTTTATAATTCTGAGAACAAATACTTTTTTTTTTTTTTCTTTTCTTTTTTGGCAGGCATTTTATGCTAATTACACACTTTTTTTTTTCTTCTTAAATCAAGACATTTCCAGATTACTTATCCAATATATTTGTCTATATTGTTTTATTCATATGGTTTTCATTTTGGATCTTTTTTTTCTTTTTTCTTTTTATGTAAAAGCAAAGAAGTGTTTTGTTTTCTTTGTGCCAGCGAGAAGGAAGGCTGCGTGTCTGTCAGTGTTGCTGGAATCTTGCCCCACTGCATTCTTGGAGTCCAATTCTTCAGTGTTCCAAGCTGTGTTAAGCCATGTGTTCAGGGTTGGATGGGGCTTTCCAGTGTTCAGTGTTTTGCTTTGGGGATGTGGATGTTTTACCGCGCACGGTTCGCGCTTTGGTGGTATGAGAGCACATTAAAGAGCTCCTTGTGGACTGGCAGTGAGCTTGGACTATCATCTAGGAGATGGCCGTCACGAGTACAGCTGACCATTTTTCAACAGAGAGAAAAAAAATCCTCAAGCTTCATTGAACATTACGTTGCACATTTTTACATGGACTCAGTTCCAACAGGCCACAAACTACATGACAGTGGAAGATGCAGACTTACTTTAAAATGCGGAATTAGTTTGTCCAATGGATTGCTGCAAATTATTTTGTTTCCAGAAAAGATTAGTTATGGACTGTTGTTGGAGCTTCCTTCTTGTTTTGTCAATGCAATGGCCCTGTATGAAAGTGTTCGAATAGCCCAGTTTATCAATCCGTTATCCGTTGGAGTGAAACCATAAATGAAAACATGTTGGAAAGTTAAATTATAATGTTCTTTAGTAAGGTAAAATTGGTTAGCTACCCTATGACAAAAGTAGATGACACATTGCAGTGTCTTTTAAAGTGCAATCTTCACCTCTGATAAACACAATTCCGAGGAGTGCTGCTTTGAGTACAGTCCAGGTATGATTGTGTCAGTCACATTGAACCTTGAGCTGTTTTTGAACACGATTAAATAAAAACGAAATGGTAATTTTTAAGCATAGCATCGTTAGTGGAGATTTACAATATTTTTATTGGACATTCTAAAAAAAGTACCATGCAGTTACCCTCCAAGACCTCTTGGTGGATTAAACTGAAGACGTGATACATTTCATTTTCAAAAGCTTATTGAACTTGTGTTTATGTTATTGTGAGCAGTCCAGTGCGTCCTCTAAGACAGGACACCTCTCACTATTCTTTCAGAGGGCCTTTAGCGTAGTGCCTCTCCGCAATGCTCGATGCCAAATAGGGAGACAAGGTCAGTGTCTTTGTTGTCAGCACTACAATGGCTGCCGGCTCATCCAATTGTCTTCCAGTCGATCTGTACCCTGCAAGTTTAGAAGTCCCGTATTCCCAATAAATACATTACTGTGTTCGTTACGTACTATTTTGAATGTACAAAATGTCACTATTTTATCATTGCCTTGGATATGTAATTGTGCAATAAGACTGCCCAAAAAGCAAAAACAAATAAGCAGTTGTGCTATTGAATATCTCAAGTTTAATTTAATGGGCAGAAACTAGACTTTTTTTTCTGTGCCTTTAGCTCTTTGGATGCTTGCAATGTTGTGATGACTTTGGGCTGTGATTTCATTTAGCAGCCGTAAAATTAATCTCAAAGGATTACTCTCGATGTGCTGTACTGGATTATTGCTTCTGCACTGAATAAGGCATGTTCCCCTAAAACCGTTTTGTATCCTACAGGCCCGAGCTGAAAAGAGCAGACCGTTTCCATGGACACAGATAATTTAATGTCATAACTGAATACCCAAAAGCCTTTTTGATAAGGTGCTCTTATTATGATTAATTTGTCTTCACACATCTCTGAAATGATTGTGTTAGGTTCCTTAAATTTTACAGAAACTCTCTGGATGATGCTTCAGAGAGAATGCTCTATTGACACCGATTTTAATGCATAAGGCCTAATATATTTTGCTAGAAGCAATGGCATTTTGTTAGTTGAGTAGCCCCTGTATGAAAATTTGGTGAAATTTGTCTGACATGATACTCAGAAAAATCCATGCAACGCATAGATGATGTCTCCCGATTGTCAGAGGTGCTTACAGAAAAATATTTTTAGATTAGGGAAAACGAATCTCAGGGAATGACAAAGTGTCAACATGTTTCTTTTTTTCTGTTGTACTTGAGCAGATTGTTGACTCGCTTGACGTATGGTTGCCTCCGTTTCCTTGGGTCCCTGTCCCTGTTCCTTCAGATCTGTTTGATACTCAGTCAAGTCCACGTGCTTCGCCGAATTCCACCAATTTATTTTCTCTGTAGACCTGACTCACTTCATTGCATGGTATAGCACTATGGGTTATCCACATATAAGGCATATGCTATGGTAATATTTTTATTTTCTGTATTGTTATGGTGGTGTATGTGCATGTTTAGAGTTCTACGTTACCACCTGGTACTACCTCTTAATACACATATCAGTTGCGTTTTGTGCACCGTGGCCAGACCATGATAAGAACGGGCCAGCGATTTCCAACCCAAAACATGCCTCTGTTTTTGTTATGGTCTTGGCGCTAAACCTTTCCCTGGGGTCTATATGAAATGCAGCAGTTTTGTCCTTTCTCGGTTGCTAAGCTGTTTAGCTTGGGGGTGCACAGTTCCATCCCAGGACATGGGTGTATTGTAGGAAAGCATCATGGTGGCATCGATGTAAATGTTTTGCAGCCACCGGATATTTTTTTGTGAGAGGTGTCAAGTTCTAAGGTGCACAAGGAAGGGTGCATGACTGATCGAAGAGCACCGCAGTGCAGTGGGAAGCTAAGTGTGCCACCATTTTAGGGAAGTACAACTCCTCCCTTATGACTCCATTTACAGTGTCTTTACAAAAAATACATTAAGAAAAACGCAATCACAGGGAACACTATTAACCATGGCATCAGATGGCAAATTATTCCATTGAGGTCATTTGGTGGTTGGGTCATGGGTTCTCAACCTTTACCTAGGTTTTCATTCATTTTAACATGGCGTAGTTTGGGTAAAAAAAGTTTCATCAACTGCTCTGAACTTTTTTGTGTGTGTATATGAAAACCCATGGGACTGTGCGGTGTCTTCTCAATGCATGAAGAGCTGGTGCTGTTTCTCAAAGGTAGACTGCAGGTGGTATCACTTCACCAAATGTGCCATTCCTTGACAAGAGAGTCTTTATAGAATGAGTGTCTGGTTTTTGCAAGTGTTTGTCATTTGAAAGGACACTTTTTTAAAAGCCTGTGAGATTGGAGAGACTAAGGAGAATCCCACGTTGTTCTTTAATAAACCTTCGGAAACATACTTGAATTTACTCTGGTATGTTGTGTGTGTGTGTGTGTTGCAAGTATGAACAACACAGAACAGTCTTGACAATGGAATTTCTGAAGGTGGGTGCAGATTTTTTTTTTTTTTTTTTTTCCTGAACTGGTAACTTCATTTTTGCTAAAGGATTTAAATACTGGTGGTAAATCTCCGAACGAAACAAAGTCATAGACCATGGCTTTCCCCCTGAGCAATAAAACTAAAATGTATTGGAAGATATTTATTTTCGTTTGCACTGTGGCGCACTTAAAACTGCATTTTAAATCACGCTACACATACCAAACCAATGATGTCACGTCCAGTGACTTGGAATGCTTTGGTGGATTTAACATGTGTTTCCTAAATTGTGGCGTGAAAAACAAGTGTTTTCAGAAGGTGAGTAAAAGAGGAACACTTTCCTCATTTGGCCCATTTATGTTAATGGGGTAAATTATTGAATGATTATTTAAGCAGTTAAAAGAGATGGGAAAAGCGCAGTGAAAGTCAGAGAGGGTCACTTTGCTACTGTAAGCTTTAATCGACCACATGTCATTCTGTATTTTGCCAACATGCCTGTACAATACATGGTCATAAAGTGCTTCCGGAATAGAGAACAGTTTGGTTAGTAAGCATACCTGGGATTAATCCTTATAACTACTTAATTCTTTCAACCCTCGAATGTGTTCAACATGCAAGCTAGTCAAACTGGAATGTTTTTTTTCCTCCTCCCTGTATAGTCGTAACCTTTCCAACCTGCAATTTCAGTGTTCAAACAATTGAATTTACAGAGCTGTATGTAACCCAGGTCAAAATCATGGGTGTCCTCTTGACACGTTTTTGCACCTGTGGAGTTCGATTGAACCCATCTGTACTGCTTGTACTACTTGCAAGTCAGGTCTCACCTGAATCTGGTATACATCCCCTTTCAGCACTGAGATGCATGCTTTACTGACCATAGATATTAAAGATTTTGCTGACATTTAGCCTTTTTTGTACTATCTATAGTGCATGTGAGGGTGGTACAGAACAAATACAGCCACTGGGATAAACTATCGTATAACCCGTTGTCATGGACTAAATAGTGGAGCACAGAGATACTGCTTTGACTACACAGCCTTGCATTTATCTGCTTTTGCAAGTACATTAGATATTATTCTGCAGCTTGGATTGTGTGTCACTACTGTTTGCATAGTGCTGCTATGAAAACATCCTATTCCAGTCTCTTTTAAGAATCTGCGTCAGCATATATTTAATGTCATCAGCCGTGATCAGAATGTAGAGTAAATTCTCTCCACCTTTTACGCAGATTCGCTCATTGCAAGTTCAAGTCACTCCATTCCTGGATATAATTTCCACCATTTGTACTGGGGGTATTCAAACCTTGAGGTCCACAGTGTCTGCAGATATTTGCTCCAACCACACACTACACCACCTGATTTCACTAATTAGCTCGCTTCCTGGACCAAGGAGGTAAACAAATTATTCAAAATCAGGTGGTGTAGTGCGTGGTTGGAGCAAATGCCTGCAGACACTGCAGACCTCGAGGCCTGGATTTGAATACCCCCGATTTATACAATGGTGCTCATCTGACTGGCAGTACAAAACAATTGGCATAATATTGACAGTAAACTAATTGTGTACTCAAAACAAGAGAGTGACTTGTGTCCTGCAACTTATACCGTATGCATAGAGAGCAAGGAAATGCGTTAAATTGTGTTCCCTAATTAAAAATGAAAGATGTCTTAAGAAAGAAAGAGTTTTTGTGTTGTTTTTTTCTGCAGAGTCCACGCTTTGGATGGATTTGTGAGAGCAGAGATGGGTTCTTCGTTCTTCGATAGGAGGCAGAATGTTGCTCCTTGAAGATGTTGTTCATGGCGGGAAATGGGTGGGAGGGAGGTGGTGTGGGGGGGCAGGGGTCAAGGGTCAAAGGTCATACCTGGGGAAAAGGAGACACTGATGAGTGCTGTCTTTTTAAATCAGTGGCAGAGACAAAGTGTGTGGCCTGTGAACAAGGCCGAACACCGAAGCTGTGTTGGGGCGTAGCTTGAGATCAGCTTTAAGTGCAATTGCTTTGCCAGCCCCATGTGCAGACAGGTCTTGGTGCATATTTTCAAGCAAACGGAAGAATGAAAATAAGGAGTGTGTTTTTGGGAGATGATGAGCGTGATTTTTTCCCCCACTCATTCGTATTCCGAGCTTTCACATATGCTTCCACTTAGTGGAGTGTGCTTGTTAATTTCATTGAGTTAGCGCATGCCTGCAACCCAGAGCATAACTGGCAGTGGCAGCTTAATTGGCCCTGCTGTGTTTCAGCTTGTGCGCCCCAAGACCTGTCCCAGCGTCTAGTTGACGGTGACCACCGGAGTAAGGTCCGGCCTTGTGAGCGCAAACAGAAAGCTGTCGCACTGGAGTGCCAACACAAGCAAGGGAGCGGGGGTTTCACCTCACCTCGTGAGGGCACGGCTCTTAGAAGAGACCGCAGTCCTTGAGGTTTTCCTTGATGATGATGTCGGTGACGGCGTCGAACACAAACTTGACGTTCTCTGTGTCCGTGGCGCAGGTCATGTGGGAGTAGACCTCTTTGATGTCTCGTCGCAGGTTGAGATCCAGGAATTGCATCTTAATGTAAAGACCAGCGTCCTCGTAGGTGTTGGGTCCTGTTAACATGTCAAAATGAATCATTAATTCAAAAGGTTTTGGGTTTTTTAAAATCTTTTTTTACTATGTCAGGAATGACGTTTGTTACATTTCATATATGTTTTTGTCATTTAAATATATGGACAACATGACAAATGTGACAAGTATTAATTACATATTTTTTTATACAGTATGACATGCATTTTTACTTGTACAAAAACAAAAGTCTTACTGCACGTGAAAATATGGAAACGAAATGTAACAGTTCAATTGTTCACAATGACAGCACTTCCTTACCTTAAAACAGCTATTTTATTTCTGTCACATTTCTGTAAAAGGCCAGATTACTGTAAAACTATGGTCACATTTTAGGATAGGAATACATCAAATAAAAGTCGAGATGCTCTCTTATCTTATATTGCTTCTACCAATAGGCTCTCTGCATTTATTTCCCATCCTGCCCTTCCTGTGCCCACGTCTCACCGTCATAGTCGGGGAAGCACATGCTGAGGTGGGCCTTCTTGATCTTCTCGGTGAAGACGTCTTTCTTGTTGAGGAAGAGTACGATGGAGGTGGCGGCGAAGTAGCGGTGGTTGCAGATGCTGTTGAACAGGTGGAGACTCTCGTGCATGCGGTTCTTGGGGAGGAGGGGGAGAAGACGGGGCAAGGAGAAGAGGGCACATTTACACATTCCTATGTGTCAAACACTGAAAGCATATGGATATGAAGGAACGGATGAAGTGCACAGGTCACGGGCTAATCCGATCCTTGCGAGCCGGAATCAAACGGTTGTCAGAACCGTGTGAGGTGGGTTTCCTTTCCAACTAAGGGATGTCAAATAAGTCATTAAGGGCAGAGGCGGAACAAAACCAGTGGCCACTGCAGCTTGGGAGGGAAATTACCATCCCCTGCCCTGACCTGACCTCAACTCCACAGTGTTGCTTTGACCAATCGCTTTACTCTGCTGCCCTGGGCCCCTGCACCTCACTGAGGGTTTAGATCCCTCACCACTTCGTCGTCCTCCACCAGGACCATGTCGTAGGCGCTCAGGGCCGCGATGAAGATGATGCAGGTCACGCCCTCGAAGCAGTGGATCCACTTCTTCCTCTCGGAGCGCTGGCCGCCCACGTCGAACATCCTGCAAGGGGAGGAGGCGAGTCAGAGTAGCCGTAAAGTAAGAGTAAGAGCAGAGTAACCTGTGCGGCCATTTTGTTCTGACTGTGCTGCGAATAGTCTAGGCCAGTGGTTCTCAACCCTATGGATAGTATGGGCCCCAAGTACCAACCAGAATGTGTCATGTCAATAGTAATGGAGAAAAAAAACAACACAGAACTTTTCCCATAAAAACACCTATAGAGATTAACAATCATATATAGAATATTACATTACATTACAGGCATTTAGCAGACGCCCTTATCCAGAGCGACTTACACAGCTGACATTTATTTACATACAATCCATTTATACAGCTGGATATCTACTGAGGCAATTCAGGTTAAGTGCCTTGCTCAATGATACAATGGCAGTGCTCCACCTGGGAATCAAACCTACAACCTTTCGGTTACAAGCCCAGTTCCCTAACCATTATACTACACTGACCCCCCAGAATATATGTTTGTTATTATTATTTATATAAATATCTACAAATGTATTTATTTTCCATCCAGCATGATTTGGGCCTCACCATTATGCAGTATGGACTAAACCCACCACAAGGCCTTAACCTTGAATATGTGCATAATCACCGCCCGTGCCACATTACAGTTAATCTACATTCAATATGTCACATGATCCTTTTATCAGAGGCCATCAAGTGTGGTGCTTATTGGAACTGTGGTCACCAGGTTATGCCAGAGTTCAGATTAGGTGCTGGCTTTTGGGTGCTGGAGTCTTGGTTTTCTGTCAGGTGTCAGACCCACCTAAAGTTGAGATCCTTCAAGCCGAACTGGGTTTCGATGATGCCGGTCGTCTTAACTCTCGATCGCAGGACGTCCTGCTCAGTGGGGATGTAGCCAGGGACAACCAGCCTCGCCAAGTCACACAGGTAACTCACAGAGAGAGGGGGAGAGGGAGAAAGAGGGTAACCCTGCGTTTTAACAGCGGGCAACTGGGCAACTAGTTGCCGGAAATGCATTCATTGTCTATGAGAGCGGGCAACTAAAAGCGACTGAAGGCGATTCGGCGATATTAAATTTGTGGGCGTAGCGGCGACACAGAAAAAGTTGAGAATGCTGAACTTTCGGGGGATATCGCCCGGTAAGAGCCAATCAAATTAATGTGTTGCTGTTTTTACCTTCCACGCGGAACCAACACAACACACCGAAATGTGGTTCCTAGTTCCGACACGTCAACATGGATGACGACAAACTTATAACAGCGGTCTGCAGTATCCCCATACTATACATTCATGGTTGAAGGGAACAATACTGCTAGCCAACTAATATTTATAATAAAGATTCTCCCTCCATAAACATTATAAGCACTGATGAACTATTTGTTTACCATGCTAAAACTTCGTAAGCACGTCGGAACCACTTTGAGGAGGCCATTCAAGCATGACAACACACAGGGTGAACGCCCACTGGGCGATTTCATCGCCTAGAATCGCCAGCTGTTAAAACGCAGGGTAAGGCAAGCCTCCACAAGCTATACGGATGGATCACAGAGTAAAAGGGAGGAGGAAGCAAGCTAAGCAAGTCATTTATTTTGAATGTCACTGCTGCACAACAAATTTCCCCACCGGGGATAATTAATCTATCTATCTATCCATCTGTCTGTTAATGTAGTTCATCTATCTCACAGAATTGACCATAGATGACATGACTAACGTAAATACAGGGATACAGGGATAAAGGGAATAGGTGATTGGTACTTGGAGGGTTTGTGAACCTACTATCCAGCAGAGTCGTTCAGCTGGTACTCCGAGGCCCTGTCGAAACAGACCTGGATGCCCGTGTCCTTCCAGAGGCGAATGATGATGTCAGACATCTCCGCTGGCATGGTGCCCTCCTCAATGGTGTCTGCCAGGTGCGATAGCTTCCTGGCATCATCCTACCAACACAGAGATGGGCACGGAACTGTAGCGCGTGCTCATAGGAACGTAATGTAACAGGTCCTACATAAACACTGGGCTATCAGCCAGGGGTATATAGCAATGACAAGTAAGGGTTCCTCTTCCTGTCTATGCTGTTTTGGAATGCCTGATGTAAAAGCTTCGATTCTGTGTCTCAGTGAAAAGCTCAGTCTTTTTTGTTTGGTGTGCATCTCCTTCTGTTTGCCGTAAATGTCCTCTATGAGATTTGACTCCAGCTTTTGCAGCACAACTGGACATTCCTGGTCCCCACTGTACCTGCTGGGCGCTGTCTCCAAAGCCGATGTTCAGCGTGCCCATGGCCTTCACGATGGCCATCATGGACTGCAGAGTGTTGCTGTAGATGATGACAATGAACTCCACCAGTTCTTCAGGTGAGAAACCATCCTGGTGGATAATTCTGTTGGGAGAAGGAGGAAGCGTACATGTTCACCTGAGGCATCAGGTTTCAGACCGACGCTACACTGATTATGGAGCGACAATGATCAACAGCATCACCCGCTGTACTCACTTCATCTGTTTGACGATTGTGCTCTTGCCTGATTCACCCGCACCTATAGGGAATTCAGAAAACAAAATAGTGTGTTTTAGAGAAAACCAGAAGTTGATGAGAAATGATGATGATGATGATGATGATGATGATGATGAAATTCATGAAGGCAAGAGGGAAACTATTAAATGGTGTCATCAGTGCTTAATTTGTAAAATAGGAGATGCCGGGCTGAACTCCCGTGGAGGAAAAAGGGTCAACTTTTCCTACCTCTGTGTCGCTGCATTTCTGCATTTCTGCATTTCTGCATTCTATTTACATTTGTAATGTTCGCTGGACGTAACGCTGTTTAATACCAGTTTAAAATATGAGTGTTGTTGCACTTTAGATATTTATGAGCCCAGGGCTCCGATTCTGAATAAGACATTTGCTGCGGCGCAAAATCGGATTCTGTGCCCCGGCTGGCCCCGGCACAAATTAAGCACTGATTGGCATACAGAATGATCAAGACAGCATAGTAATAATTATGGCAGCAGCAGCAACAACAAAAACATTACAAATATCATAAGATCATAACCCTAACAGTAATGATGCATGGCCAATTGCATAATGTTAAGTTGAATTCCAACAAAGTATCTATGAAATGAAACTAGGGACACTAAATCCGGTGCCTCATACAGAGTGAAAGAAAGGTCTCGACCAACAGTACAATGATAGTCATTTTGTATGCCGAAATGCCAGAGTAATAGACCAGGGAGGACATGTCTTTGTTTTGTGGTGTGTGTAGATGTCTGCCTTTGTGTTAAAGAACAATAGCAGGCATTCCCAGTGGCATTACACGGGTGTGTTCCTAAGTGGCATTACAGAATGTTTTGGAGGTTTGGGGTAGAGACCTACGTGATCACAAAAGAAAATTAACTGAAAGCTGCTGGTTTCAATAGTTTGTTTCACACAGTTGAAGTAACTGCATTTTGTCAGTATCAGGAGATTTCATTTTCTGAGCAGTTGATGCAGGTAACACAATGTTTTGATAAAAGAAAATGGGCCTCCTGGTTGGTCTAGCGGTTACAACGCTGGGTTCGATTCCACTGGCCGCGCCAGTATGGGCTCTGGCTGGGAGTGCCACTAGCGGGCCACAATTTGCTGTCTGCCCCAGGGTGGAGGGAAGGAAGCCGATGCAAGTTCCCTGTGCCCTGTGCGTGCATACCGGAATTACGGTGATGGCTTAGTGGGTTCCGGCTCGGAAGAGGCCGTGCCCAGCCGCATGTCACTGCCGGTATCAGGACTACAGCAGTGAACTCGTAAAATATATGAGGAAGTAGGATAATTGACGTGAAAAGGAGGGTATAATTTGATACTAGAAACGGGGAGAAAACAGCAGAAATGGAAAAAATAAAAGAAAATGAACATTGACCACTATAGTCTCTCACTCTAACCCTTGTTGTTTTAGCATGATTGTAATGACATAAACTGCTAGTTCGTTGCAGAGGTGAACAAGATAATTCAATAAGGCTGGTACATGTAAGCATCGCTAGATGGCAGTGTGACCCCTTTCACTGCACTGTTACAAGGAAAACCAGCTTGGCTAGACTTTTTGGATCCTGGAGAGAAAACATATTTTAAAAGTAAAAACATTTTTGCAACCTTTTTACTGACGAATATGTTGATTCATGGATATTGTAAACAGCTACTAGTTTTGTACCGAAGTTACCTTAAATCATAGAGCATCGAGCATCATGTTTTTTCATTGAGGAGCTCCAAGTCATTTGCGCTACATGACACTGCCGTCAGCTGTCCATATCTTCAAAAATACACTGCACTGCATATAATAGAAGCCCACTCTGAAATCTGAACAAATCATATTAAAATTCTGGATAAAGAATCCTCAGTCCAGTGTTAATACTCTTTATGCTCCTGGGTTCTTGTGTGTGTGTGTGTGTGGGGTCAGGTCAGCATATTTATTTTATCCAGATTTTTCATAATAGGAAAGGACATGCCATGGAAAAGTGAATCCCATGCCCTCACTTATATGATTCAATTTGTTACCTCTGACTCCATATTTTAGCCATGTTTACCGTTCTTTGTGTGGCTGTGCTGTTTTGTTTGGATGAATTAGGAACACTATGCAGTCTTGCACGTGGATTTCAATCACGGCCTGGTTCACAGGGGCAGGAGGGGTTTTTCCCAGCAGCCTGGCTGCCACGCCTCGCACTCTGATCACAGAAACATGTCCCTATTTGACTTGAAGTTATGGATCTCACAGGGATTATTGGGAACAAGAGAACAAGAAACTCACACGGTCTATCGCTCCATTTACATTAGGCATGACGTTGGTTTACTGCTCAATAAATCACATGAGCAAATAGAGCGATTGTGTGTGCAACTTATCTTCTTGTGCAGTTAAATATCATTAGTCAGTGCCTCGTTGCGATTAAGATTGGGGCGTGCGTTCTCTTGCCACTGTTAATGTAGATAGTGTAATTAAGACCATTAAACTTCAGAGTTGTGAAAAGTGTCAAGCAGATATATCTGTGTTGAGGAATATTTAGAGTGGTGACAAGTGAATTTCGAGTGGTGACAAGCTGGTCTCTCTCTCTCTCTCTCCTCTGCACCAGCCTTCGAGATCAGCAAGTATCCACACGATGTGTAGATCCTGATAAGATTTACAGATCTCATTATTTCTGTCTTAAGCCCTTTAGATGTGGTGTGGGAGCTGATGTGTCTGAGGGAGGGGGGTGTGGGGGTGTGGGGGGGATCTGGAGGAACTGTAAAAGCACTCCGTCCCTGAAGCGGATCAGTGCTGGAGAAAGTGACTCATTCACACGCCACTCCCGGTTGACAGCCATCTCCTAACCTATTCCAGAGCCACCATAAGGGTGTGGATAACCTCCAGGGTAGGTAACCACACACTAACCTGGCCTGAGCACAATTAGCCCTTCACTGTCCTATCCTGAGCTCGAGTCACGGTAGTCAGTGCTACGCTAGTGTGTGCCGCTTTCAAAGACTGTAATGTCAGCTGGAGACCAAACAAATTCAACATTGAAAATGATTTAGAGTTGAAAAGCACTTTTCTGTCACTGACAAATGACTGTGGTAAACTGTGTTATTCACTGTGTTGTACAGAAAACTGCTTTAAAGGGTGCCAATAACAACCAGCATTTATATGTAAATGGAGCTTGAAATTAAGTTGAACTTTTCAATGAAAAAGGTAAGTATTTGAAAGTGAACCCCAGAGAGTTTTAAAAAAAAACAAGAATACTACAAATAACTGGTGCTTTAAAAGAGCCAGGATTCAATCAAACATTTGTCCTTAACAAAAGTCAAAGCTAAAGACACATATTGATTGAATGCAAGCCTTAGCAATGTCCAAATAAACACTTTCCCTTGGTTTTATGTTTGTCTAAACGAATGGTGCTTTCAAAAGATGTTGAATGACAAGTCACACGTATCATGGACATGGCATGGACTCCCCAAAATGCATACACAATACCGCTCCACAATTATCATCATTTGGCATCATTGAAGTGCATCTTAATCAATAGGCTGAGAATGAGGGCTCCTATCTCTTTTCAGCATATAACAGGCCCCTTAAATCTAAAGTAGGATTGATTACATGATTAACTCATTTCACACACTCAAGGTTGTGGGTCAGGGTTGCATGCAGGATAATGACAAAGATGAGCTCATCCAATTGTAGAGTGTTTTTCCAAAAATCACTTTTGGTCAAGGGACTTGAGTGAGTTTTGGAAAAACACTCTTCAATTGCTTCTCCTCAGAGAGAGGGCACGCATTACTTATCTGCCTTGTTGTTTTGGTAACAGGTGACACAAACAATTTAGCCATGGATGACTGCTCTATCACAGGGAATTTTGAGGCCCTATCAATTGATCCGATGTTATCTTACTCGCAAAATCATATCCCCAATCATTCTTTGTGAAGGCTGAAGGTTCTGATCCAGGATCAGGATTGAGGGTCGGGAGGCAGACTCTACGTACGCCTTTTCCCTCAAGTGGTGTGATTTGTAGTAGTCTCCCGAGTGGTTATTTTGACGTGTTTACAAAAGTGCTGGCCTCTTGCCCCTATCTTTTTTTGCATTTGAGAGAAAAGCCCTGAAATTGAACCGGTGTATCTGGAGCCTAAACCTCTCGCGTCGGCTCCACTTAGTCTTGTAAAGACTAAGCCTTGTGTTTGCATTCACCTGGTTTAATTAAGTGAGTGTCTGTGAGGTATTAGGAGGAGAACAGCGATGCCGTAATAGGTTTGTCTGGGCGAGGTTGTGGCTGTGGGTGCTAAAGACCTATGTTCTGCTACATTTGTAGTTTGAGGATTAGCAGGAGGGATTGGCAGCGTACTTGGAATTGCTCGCTGTCAGTGAGGTGTGTAAGCCGCACCTGCTTCTCAGGGAGCTCTGCACAGTTAATAAAGATTCTGGCTGCATCTGCAGCACTGGTGTGGCACTGGTGTGGCACTGGTGCGGCACAGTGCTCGACGAGCCAAACTACCAGCTAGAGGACTGTCGGTCTAAACTTAAAACACGCTTCTGTTGTTTCCCTTTGGGGTATCAGCAATGCAATTTAATAAAATCACCAGATCCTGAATGGTCCTTCGTTCCTGAACAGAACACATCAACATGTTTCTGGACTTGCCTTTGCCTTGAAAATCCACCAGCTGTGTGTCAAATAAAACTTGCAACCAAGTCTCTAAGCTCATCTGCTTGGAGGCTCTACGCATCAATAGTATAGGAATTCTATATCTTGAACCGGTTTGATATCATCCCTAACCAAAGCTATTATCAGAAGGGAGAAATACTGGACTCTTTGTTTGAGCACCCCTGTTCATGGCGAAGACAGACCAAACTGCCTGACACTCCACACAAGACAAGGCACCCGGGAGTCCTAAACAGAGGGAGCTGCCTCTTCCTGGAGCTAACACTCGTGTGGCATCCTTCACGTTCAGGGCACTGCTGGGCCAATGCTGGAGCCGTACAGGCAGAGTACGCAGCTAGAGGGTGTGGCAGCACTGCCCACCAAGGACGGAGCCCACTGATTCTGAGAGTTCTAAGTGACACCTGAGTATCGATCACACACAAGACGTTAAGCAACAGGTTAACAGAAGAGTGGAAAATCCAAGCATCGGCATGGCGGTGAGACAAGCAAAAGCCAACAGAACTGGGCGTCCTGCTATGTCGTCGGAAGGCAGACTTTACCCAGCAGCAGCAGCTTGACGGTCCTGGCATCCTTGTCGCCGTCCTCCTTCAGTTTCTTCTCCAGCTCCTTGGAGTGCTTCTCCTCAGCGCTGGCTCCCGCTCCCATCCTTGCTCACCGAGTCTGGCCTCGTGCTCGCGAAACAGCGATCGTGGATCCTCGATGCCCGCTCGACTCGTCCGAAGGGACCCTTTGTGGCGTCAGGGACGCAGCTTGGACATCAATCGCTTCCCGGCGGCTAATGGAAAAGTCTTTTGCCTCTCCGTGGGATTTTGGGCACTTCTGTGGCCAGCTGATCGCCGGCAGCCAATGGGGCGCAAGGACAGGGGACACAAGAGGGCACAGGAGAGAGTGTGAGGTGGAGGAGGAGGAATGGCAGAGGTGATTTAACCCCAGGTTTAGTGAGACTTTGCTGTGCTCAGCGGAAGGTGCCTGACACAGAGATGGTAATTCGGCTCAAGTGCTTATCTCTCCCTTTGTTCACATGCACTGCTAGAACAGTGAACATCCAGCACTGAGGGCCAGAAAGTTGGATTGCCTCTGTGAAGTTGAATTTATGGCATTGCATACTATATTGACATTTCAAAGCAACAAAAAAAAAACTCATTCCAAGAAAAGCCTTTCATACAGAATCTATGTACACTACCGTTCAAAAGTTTGGGGTCACCTGCTGGAAACTATTTTTATCTCATAATTGACAATGCTTTACACCGTATACATTTCTGTAAATACTTTAAAATGACAAAAAACACATGTAACAATGAACAAAATGAACATCAAAGCAATGTTCAAGAAAATTATATTGAAAATTGAATCTTGGATTCCTCAAAATAGTCACCCTTTGGCGTGAGAATAGCCTCACAAACAGTGGCCATTCGGTTAATAAGTTTTAGCAGGAAATCACCCGACATGTTTTCCCAGCTATCCTGCAGCAATTCCCAGAGAAACTTGTGGGTTGCTTTGCTTTGACTCTTCCTTTCCAGTTTGTCCCATACAAGTTCTATGGGATTGAGGTCTGGACACTGGGCAGGCCAGGTCTTTAGTTTGAGTTGTTGTTCACATTCCTCCTTCACCAGATAGTTCTTGCACAACTTCAAGGTGTGTTTCGGGTCGTTATCTTGCTGAAGAATGAAGGAGTGCCCGATTAGCCATAGTCCAGATGGAAGGTGACCCCAAACTTTTGAACGGTAGTGTATATGTCAGACATTGTAGGCAGTTTAAGGTAGTTTAAATTGAACAATTTAATTGAATTCAATAACAACTATAAAAAATATACAGACCTACTGTGTCCAAGTTATATGGAGCCATCTAGATTCATGAAGAGAGAACATACATTAGCTAAACTGCTTTGTGCTCAATTGTTTGTCATCAGCAATAGTGCATAGATATTTATTCTGGGCCTTTCTTTTGTTGGGAACTTCTTGGGAACTTGGGAAAATTATTTCTTATTTTTCTCCTGAATTCTATTACTGTTCTGTTGCCTTTTCCAAGTTCCCCATTTCCCATCTGACAAATGTTGGTTGCCTCCCATGAATCTCTGTAACAACCGGGTATTTTCAGTGTCTGATCATTTAAAGACAAAGGCATCAAGTTCACTTAAAATATATATATCATAAACAGAACAGGGAGAATCACTGGTCTTTGACAGCTGGTGAGGAGGTCTAAACTGAGGAGTCTATGCCTTTGAAGGCAGTGCATTTGGATTCTGCTTTGTGAGCTAAAAACTGTTAATATCACTGTCACTTGTATCTTCTCTTAGAGCTTACAGTTTACACGATGATGTCATCTCTGTGCCTGGTTCAACAGGCCCATCCCCAAACGGCTCGCTGTCTACTTTTGGGGAGCGTCCGCCTTGTCGGTTTGATCATTTCTGTCCGTTGTGTTTCCCTAGCAGCGTTGTCTCACTTCGTCACCTTTGCACATTTCTTGCGACACGGCTTACAGCCAGAGTATCTGAGACACCTAAAGAGCTTTACGGGCTCACCTGACAGATCCTATTGACCTCAATCTGAAGATGGAAAGAGAGATTAATTCTGTAGGCGTCCTCTGAAAGGGATTCCATATGACAAACAGGCGGCTGACTCATAAAGAATTATGTGGATACATACATACATACAATACATACATATATGGATAGATACAATACATGTATGGATACATATATAATACATATATACATGCTAAAGTGGGACAAATGATTGAGGATGTGGTCAAGCTGCAATCTTTTTTGTACTTGTGAAAATAAGATTTCACAAACTTTCATGAAAATAGAGGTTGACTTCCAGAGAAAGGAGGGCTGCCTTGTTGGGAGAATGACCGCGTAAGCCAGTGAATCATTATTTTACAATAAGGGCTTCTCAGTTGACAGAGCCCCGGGTATTGGTGTCATAGCCTCTTGTGAATAGACCCATTGTGTTCATCTCTTCGATACATGACATCCTGTGCTTTGCACACTCATAGTGCAACTGGCCCTTCTATAGAGGCTGTTTTTGAACATCACTGCTCCTTTGATCCAGGTGTTCATTTTAGTCTGCAGCTATAAGCTACCGATGATTATATGTATCCACGTGTGGTCAATTTGATTGAGTTTATTGACTATTATAGTGTGAATGGCAACAAGGCAATTTTTGTTCATTTTATCTGTCAATAATGGAATACTAATTTTAAATGGCTTTCAATGTGGCAAGCTAAAACATGGGCTTGAGGTAGGAGTTGTTGGTGTATAGATTTCTTTTGTCTATAAGTCTTGTAGGTGTGCTAATTTTTGGAACAATATTTTCAGCCCTGGTGTAAGAATCACAGAGTACATTGTGAACTTAGATAACAACAGCCACACTTTGAAAACAGGAATGATCATTTCTGTTTAAAAATGAATAATTATTTTATTATAATCATTGATATGTATTATGTTTATAACATTTATACCTAGATCAGTACAGGAGTAAGTCAATGGCACACAATGGCTTTGCACCAGTATGGATTTGAACAGCCATCAGGTGAAACATTCATTATACTGGCCACCAGGGCCATCTGTGTGGGGGGGGCAACCGGTGAGACTGCCCCAGGCCCCACCCTTCATGGGGCCCCGCGGTGAGAGGGGAAAAATCTATATTGCTATTATAAACAACGGTTGCTAAGTCTATGATGTCATCATATTAATAGCTAGGCCCCGCGTAGTTTGACTGCAATGGTTGGGGTTAGGATTGACACTTGTAAAGCTGATCCTGGATCAGTTAGTGGGGAAAGAAAGCACCTGGTGCTGTTTAGAGAGACGATAGTTGAAAATTACTGACACCTGGTGGGGTTGAGGCTCGCTGGATTGGAAAGAGAAGCCGCCTCTTCATTCGCTGGTGTCCAGGAGTGACCGACATAGTGAATTAATAAGCTCATTTCAGCTCAATGCCATCTCTCAATGGTGCTCACTTTGTTATTTCCCTGAAATCTCCTGTTGCATAAGTTATCATCGGATACTAGAACATCAGATGAACTGTGTGTTTTGTGAAGAAAAATGTGGGGAAGGGAGTGTGTGAAGGAGTTACCCTCTAAATTGTGACCAAGAGGGCAAAATGTCCAGGTTTCCCATCAATGGAGGGAAAGGGAGGAGGGGAGTGAAGGAGTGAAGGAGTGAAGGAGTGAAGGAGTGAAGTAGTGAAGGAGTGAAGGAGTGAAGGAGTGAAGGAGTGAGGTAAGTAGAGAGGCAATTAATTAACTGAATAAAGAGCAAATGCATAAAAATCTTTAGGATTTTGTCCATTGCAATCAGTGTAATTTCCACCAGCACGGTTTTGAATGTTTAACATTAAGAAAAACGACTAGAAATAGAATTATTCTAAAAATGAGAG